>NCVS01002259.1:0-23360 GCA_003055095.1 Goniozus legneri
AAATCGACTGTCCGCCGATTGGGAGAGCGTTCTCCCCACTCCGCCGTTATTGGCGTAGTAATTCTATGTTTCGATGGAACACGTAGACTTATTTATGCGCATTTAACCCCGTATACATAGAGGTAGTTCTACATATGTATATAATATACGTAAAAGTCTATACTATCTGTCTCAAGAAGCCACTCCGCCTCTTTCGCTTTTCCGAGGAGAAGGGAGAGAGTGGGGAAGAACGACGACGACGTCGGGCGTCGGCGGCGGCATCTCTTGAGGAAGGGCATTGTTTTATTCCGACCGCGTAGCAGACACTTCTCATCCACCCGCTCGCCTCGCCTCGACTCCGTTCCCTGACTGCCACTCTCGACAATTTACCCTGTCCCGGTCTCTACGTCCCCTTACCTCCCAACCCCTGCCTGTCTCTCTCCCTCTCTCTCTCTCTCTCTCTCAAACTCAGTCACTCTTTTCGTCTTTCTCGACTTCGAGTTCTATCTTTTTTGTACAGACGTGCCATCCAGCACGCTCATCCACTACCCCCAACCCCGGTTGATAGTCTGAACGCGTTAGGTATCCCCCTCTTGGCCCTCTATTTCGGCATATACTTTGTGGCTTAATGGCGGCAGAGCTCACCTCGATATCGCTCGGTTGCTTATTTGAGGCGAATCGAGACGCTCACTCGACACGATTTTCCTCTTTTCTATAAACGGTGGTCCGAATTGACCGCTGGTAAATAATAGCGATGAATAACTTCTGAACTTTTTCAGAAATCGGAATAAACCACGCAGTCCCACGTTTTGACGTCGTTAATAGAAAATCTTTAGAACTCAAAATGATAAATTTTTCTCCCGGACTTTTGCGAATTGCAATTCTTGGACACCCTATACATTACTATTCCATCCGATTTTCCTTTTCCATTTTTCCTCTTTCAGTTCTCTATTCGATATTGGGCGTCCCCCAAACAAGTCCTCCCCTACCTCCCTCGGTTACTAGATTTTTTTTCGCTTTGGCAAATACAAATCGGCCAACCCACCAGGATTAATATGAGGAACAGCTCGAGTGCGAGTGGAAGGTCATGGGCTTATGGTTGGTTTATTGCTAGTTGTTGCTTTTCGTCGTTCGTCTATATACGTATACCATACATATACATATAGTACGTACGTGAAAGGGCGTATTAACAAAACGGCTGAATTTCATCGCTGAGAACAAAATACGGAACAAAGGGCTGTAAAAACGGAGAAAAGTTAAAACTGACCACTGAAACGCTATTAGCATTTTTTTCGATCGTACTTTCGCAACGGGAAGCTCTTTTTCCGTTGGTTTAAAAAAGTTCGGAAATCTAAATCCAAATAGTGCGAACATTAAGTGAAAATATTAAATGCGTAAAAACAAATTTTTAATTGGTGACTTTTGATTTTCGAAATACAGATAATGATACGTTAACTTTATAATGATAATTGAAGTCCATAAATTAAAAGCTAATCGAAAATGGTTAAAGTTTTTCATTTGAGAATTATTGGATAATCTGACTATACATAATTATATTTCTTGATTGTACAATACGACATAGCAAGTAGGTACGACACGATGATTATATATTTGACGCATTGATCAATTGAATTAAGTTTCGAACGTGACATTCGTGTTTTTAATTCCTATGCTTCGACAAATTGCGATTGGGCAATAGAAAATGTGGCCTGTTGAGTGCTAATTAACGTGAATTATCACTTTATAAAATAGAATGCAGCATATTATATTGCATATTATACGTGAAAAAGAATACAGTCCTATCGTATTATAGCGAGTTTTCGAATTCTTCGTTTTATCGGGTCTCATATTTTTGATAAGTCTTACCACTCGAGTTTTCATTTTTGCAATTAACGATGACGCAATCAAATGTAAATTACATTACAGGGAAAACTAACTCAAATTCGTGCTTTTCCTCAATTTCAACTGCTCCTCTCTACTATTGCAAAATCTGTTCTCTTCACTTTTGATATTAAAACATTCTGTGAATACCATATTTATGAATTGAAGGGAATTTGTAAATGACTTTTACATGCCTTTATCATTCCAGAAATTCACGAGGCAAAATTACAAACTGCAGCATTTTCATGAGAAAAGAATTATTAAAACAGCGTGTGATAACTACACACCATTCATAATTATAGATGGACATAATTTTGGTTTTGAAAACACGGATATTCAACGAAATCATCGCTCGATACATATACAAGTTCAAATTATTTCTTTTGTTTAAACGAACAGTTTCTCTGACTGAAAAGAAACAACGTCGGCATATACATATATATTTTTTTATAAATTTCATTGGTATATTAATGTATAGATCTAACAATAAGAGAATAACCATCACCAGAATATAGTGTATATTATATCAAAAAATTCTCATTCAGATTAATCGTAGTTCATTATGACTGAAGTTACTCGATGTTGTATCGGGTTATGAATACGTAACGAGATAGCCAATTATCTTGGACCAGGTTAATTGCGATACCATCATAATAAATTACCGGATGACTTATATTTCGATAAGAAAAGTAATGCTACTTCGAAGCATTCGACGTTAGAGATAATTAAAATTAATATTACCGATCATACGTTGTCTAGAATTACTAACGAAATTTATAACTTGTGTTATTAAATGATTATGCAAAATAATTGCTTCGTTTACAATAATCGCTAAATTATTTTGTCGACAATAATCAAGCTAAATCTTTAGTTAACGAATTTGTGTGAAAGCTCTTTATTCTCGGCATTGGTTCAGGCTTATCCGCATTTACCATTGATTCGTTCGGGGTTTATAGCTCAGCGCTGGACTCAGAATTTCCACTTTTACTTTTGCGAATCCGTTCCCTCGTTCAATGAACATTAGGGGGTAGATAATATTAAGGGGAGCGGACCAAGCGCCATTAAGATTGACGCTCATACACGTATATTGAGCATACGCACGTACAGTTTTATCGTGGACATCGCCATACCCAGCTGTATATCACAATTACGTGGTTTTATATCCAACCATAAAAATACACGTAGTGCGTGCCGGTCGCATGATGGCCGATCTGCCAGAATTTTCAGTGCATCACCGAATGAATCTTACGTATTTCTCGTGTCTGGAGTTAAGAAAATTCAAAGCCTATATAATAATGGATTAGTGACGAATTATAAGTACACTCTCTTTTTGACATCACCGAATAGTAGGGGGAAAAAATTCAGTTTCGATACTTACTTTCTTTACTTACCTACTTATAATTGCGGTACAACGTGACACTCAGAAGCATGAATTTTCTCAATTTATTCACATTTTCGATACATCCGAAAGTCATTACAACATGAAAAAGTGAATTTCTGTTTTCCTTGAAACGAAAGAACCTAAAGGATGATAGGGAATGATAGAAGATGTGTATCCGGCGGAAACAACAAAATAAAAGAATCGATACGAATGAGGGAGGTTCGATTCGATTCCCGGCGGCTACGGGAAAGCCCGAGCTTAATAGCGCAATAAAAGTTACCCGCGAAAGCAATTTCACATTCCAACGGGTAAATTACGCACTCCGCAAGATTGCGCAAGCTCGCGCGCAGCTTCGTTTTTCTTCTATTCGTTTTTAACCTGTCTCTCGCACACGCTCCGCTCTTCTATTCCGCAGCAAAAATTCTTTTCCCTTTCCGTCAAACATCGTGTTTTCCAAGTTCCTCGCGCGAATAGAAAACGATAGCTATTCCAGGGTAAGCCGAGGGAGGAATAATTTCGTTACAAACCGATTCATAGGAATCGAATTCGTCATTTTTCTTGCAACAAAGGGGGAAGAAAAATGAAAAGAGCAACGTAAGAGCGTAACTACAGTCGAGATATCCGAGATTGAGTGCGCGGAGAGTCCCGAGTAGGAGGCGTCCCGGGAGTCAATAAAAGGAAACGGTCGAAGAAAAATCAAGGGACGAGGGAAATCCTTCAATGGCTTATCCACTCGACAGAACGTTGCTTTTCTTCATATCCACCTCGACGAATGGTCGAAGGCGACCACTCGTAAACCCAATAATCTCGGCCACTTCTGACAAACGATCCCGTCAGAATGTAATTCCAACGTGTTCTTGCTAGCTCTCTACGCAGCCCGTGCGGCGTCTAGAATTTCAAGTAGTTACCGATTTATACATACGCGCGGACGTATAGCTGTACGTATAAACGTCGCGACGATTCGCCAAAATTGCGGATTTTTCCCTTGTCTGCAGTTTTCGACTTTTTGATTCGGCCTCAACGAGAATCGACAGAATTCGCTTCCGATATATGAAAAATTTTATCCGGAGTGGAGCGAGCTCCCAGCTCTCGGAAAAATCGATGACGATTTTCATTATCAGGCTATCGCCAGCGAAAATTGGAGTCCCGCGATGTTGTCGAACATTTTCTTTCGGCGACATCAAGGGCGACATTTCCGGGTGCGAGATAAAATGAAAACAAAATCCGTAAACCCGCTCGATCGTTTCCGCGACTTCGTTCTCGAGCGGAATATTTTTTCCTTTTGTGCATAAAGTCGCCGTTAAAGTACTTCCATTGCCTAGCATTGAATTTTATGGGCACTCGAGGAGGATCGTATATACAGATCGCGCAAAAAGTAGGGTTATTAATTGTTAAAATTTCTACCAAATCGCCAAGTGAAAAATTACAACACATAATTCACTACATAAATATTGAAACGGAGATAAAAAAATTAAAATCTTCGTTGTGGAATAATAATTGAAATTAAAATAGCTGGGACTTTTCGTGCAAAAAATAAAGCACGTAAAGAAAAGCGCATAGCGGATGCGGGTGTGGATAAAAATTTGAAGGGAAGGGAAGAAAAAAAGAAGTAGAAAGACGTAGCGCGATGTAAGTTGACAGGCGGAATCGTAAGGTGAACTAAAAACGACGGGCGTGTACAGTCACGTAGTGCGGACGCGCGCGGAACATTGCTTTGGCCTTTTGCGCGCAGACGGCACCGCTGGGATCCGGGATACGAATACCAACCAGCCGAAATTATAATGATCCTCTATATCCACAAGTGTGTTTTTCTTCGCCCTGCTCCTCCGAATATACCGAGTTCTATCCCCTGAATAATGCAGAGTTGGTCGCTCTTTATGAATTTTTATGCATCCATACAGCGAAATGGAATACACGCCTATCGCGGTTTGTTCCACCGTACCAAGAAATGTCCGATGGCTGCTCTTCGCTCGTTTTGGAAATGAGAATTCCGCGAGATCAACGTAGGAGCGATAATGTTTCACGGAATAAGCGAATGGACACTTTCGATTCGGTGGGCACAAAGAGACGAATTACGTCTCTAATGGCTTTTAATGATAATTACCTCGAGCCCGAAAGGTGGATAAGAAAGGTGGATTTTTTTGCGGTGAACTTGAACAGTTGAGAGCATTATAAATTATGGAGGCATTCTGGTCTCGTAAACGATCCTGAAATATCTTCTGTTTTTTTCGAAATTCACTTCTTTTACCGTCCCCGGTATGGCTGTATCAGCCAGATGCGTTTATACGAACTGCGAAACTGGTTACGCAAGGTGCCATGCGCAGCGCTTCTACGTTAATTATAAGTGCAATTGTTGCGCGAGCCAGCGGGCAATTAACGTGGCCTCTTGAAGACCGACAGTCCGGAAAACGCACTTTTCTCGAAATCGTTTCTTCGCCAACCACTGTGAAATATTTCACATTCGCGGTGGCGAGCACGTTTCCGATGACACACCCACACTTTGATTCAAATAATTAACTATTACTCGCTGAATTTCATTTGACATCCGAGCTACGTAAAAACTGTCGCGTAATCAAATTTCTCTCTAATAATCCATCTGGATATCGATTGAAGCGATTAATCCATCAGGGATAGTAAATATTTTTTGCAACTCGAATAATTTCGTCTAAAATCCAAGCTAGCGATAAAGGAAGCCAACTTTCGAAATTTCTTTTATAGATCTAAAGATAGTACCCAGGGATACCTATATTGTTAATTGAAACTACCATTGGACTGGGAAAATTAGAAAAGTATCCAGTTGCTTTTCCTGCTCTGTTGATCCTGCAAAACAATAAAAGCGGGATATAGCCGGAATGACGCTCCCACGAAATTGCATTTGTGTGAGGCTGGTTGAAGAAAAGGGAAAAAATGAAAGAGAATCGCTGAACTGTCTTTACGCGCGGACTGCTCTCGTTCGAGGGACAACGGCACAGAATGGGCTTATTTTGCATTATACGACGCGGAACTTGATTCAACGGCTGTAGAGCGGTGATTTAGAATAGCGAGGGGGAGAGAGAGAAAAAACAAGAAAGAAAGTGGGGGAAGAAAAATCAAACTTCGGAATAATTTTTGTCGGAACGTCGCAATAAAAAGTATCTTTTAAGTTCGATTGAGTCCGCTCTGCCATCCGCTGGTTCGATATTCAATTTATCTCGCTGAGAAATCACAGAAACGGAAATTACAAGAGGGAATATCTCCGTTCTCGAATACAAATCTATATATACCTACGTGCGCTATATCTATGCGTATACATATACATAGGCGCACCCAGCAAATCTTTTATCTCTTTTTCCGCGATACTCGCTCGCGAAAGTTGTATCTCGGTACCACCCCTACTTCTCTCCCTCACTTATTCGACTGCTCCATGCCGTCGCCAATAAAGTCTAACTGCACTCTTTACACAGGAGTTTGCGATAGCAGCTTCACAGTTCTCATGGTAGGCGGACGACTCAGAAACGCTCGCCCGAGCTTCTTATCTGCTCGCGGTACTCTCTCGTCCTTCCTGTACTCCTCGCGTGAGCGTGACCCGTGTGACCTCATCCTCGCTAGCTGCCTCTCTCTCTCTCTCTCCTCTCTATTCTCTCGTACCCCGGTACCCTTTTACTTTTCCTCACTCGGCTGTTTTCCACCTATTGTGATAACCATTTACATAAGAAATTCCGAACGGTGGTTACCCCGAACGATACAACCTCGGACTTAACGTATTTCGAAGGAAAGGTTAGTTTTCTCGTTCACGAAAAAGGAACTGAAGAGATACACTCGGAAGAATTTGCGGTAAGAATTACTGTATTTCGAATGATAATAAGATAAAATTGTAACAGAATTCATGAAAATACAATCTGGAGTAGTAATTTGGAATATCGACGTTGGTGTTGTACTCTCATTTTGTTCATTTTATTCAGAATATACAAAATGAAATATGGGCTTGTTGAACTTACTTCGTAACCGCGTAAATATTTATCATTTTTCAAAAAATTATTAAAATAATGTTTGAAACCATATTTATTGTTTTTGAAGTATGAAGAGAACCGAGAGTTTTATAGTTGGAATTTATGTTGGTAAAGTTTGACGCCGGATGAAAATGCGAAATCCTTGTTGGAAAAAGGAAGAAGCGAAGACCTTTACATAGAAATAAGAGACCGATTTTCGATACGGACCCCGTGGAAATCCTCTTAGGCCAGGGTCTTAACGAGGCCATTTTGTTCGCTGTTGGGATTTTCGGTTAATTGAATGATTTTCAGTTTTGAACCAGAGAGCGTTACATTTGGCTCCTATCCTCTCCGGTCGTCTTTTCAAGCCAAGAAGAGCGTGGGGTTTCATCAAAGCCGAGATGCAAATGTAATTGCAACCAACTCGCAACGATAAGAGGTCCAACCTTACAGTGCCGTGCGCTCGCCAGTCTTATTATGAGTTTAGTGTACCTATGACTGTATTACGAGACTTACACTATGTGGTTTTTGTGAATTCTCAATTTGTTATATATTGCGACTTTGAGTATAATTAATTCTACGAAATATATTCTCACTGCACAAAAATTTCTCTGAGAAATATCAAGATTGATTATTTAGTCGAAAATTTTTTTATAATAATATATCTAATGTTATATTGTTTAAAAATTTATTTTTAGAAACTGATTTTGAATAAATATTCTAGATTTTTATTATTGTCACGTAAAGTATAAATAATAAATTATTGTCATTTACATTGCATTCTAAATAGCATATTATTATTGAACATTCCATTTATGAATATTGAACATCAGGTGCAATTTCCCTTTTATCGATTTTTTCATCACGCAATTCATAAATTATTAGAACCAGACGACAAGCGAGCAGATCGTGATATCGTGGCACTCTCGTTTACCAACAATGCATACACGTAAATGTACACCTCACACGGTGTCGCACAACAAAATGTAAGCGACAACCTATTCCCAAATCAATTTCAGCTACAATGCAACCACATCAGACATCGCATCGGATCTCATCCCATTCCATTTGCTATATAGACAGACACACACCCTTATATATGTACACATATAAGTACAACCTGCCACCCTACCCCGCAACTATTATGTGAAATGCTGGATGACAAATTCCTTCTTGAGAATTGTAAAATTAACTTTCTTGAAAAAAAAAAAAAAATGAAATGTGGATAATTTCCATAAAATTACAATATAATTCAGAAATGGAAGTGAGTTAAGTCCAGATGATATGAAGTTCTTCGTTCATAAGCACGCATAACTTTTAATGGGAGAAAATACACGCGAAACTATAAATATCAATTGGTTGATAATTATTCAAACATGATAATTCGGAAATTATTCTTGTACCCCGTTGAACGATCCTCGTTAATTAAATGAAAGTTCACGAGTAGTATAATCCGAAAATGAAGAAGTTGAAGAATGCGAAACAGAAAGTATCATTACCGAAAAGAGCCGGCAAGCGCACAGGGTATCTAACGTTTTACTTGAAATGCGCATTTCGGCGTGCTATTACACGTGGATCGTGCATGCGGCGGCATTATGCAAAACGTTTTCGCCGCGGGGTGACGCATTTATGTATGCCGCTTGGTGTCTCGTCTCTCGAAAATTTTTCCCTTCCCATTTTATGCAGCTTGGCTAATGTGCGTGAGTTTTCCTTCTCCTTTTTTATTCCTCGGTGCTCCTTTTCTCTTTTGTTGCATGAAAAGTTAGGATATCGATTATATTCCCGATTCCTATTGTATTACATCCAGATTCGAATGTAACTTGATAATACGAAGCTCGTATGAAGAAATTTGCCGATTTTGAGAACAAATGCAATCGATGTTATTTTCATTTTTAGATTTAACAATACTTCCTTTCTGAGATGAATACGATATAAGAATGCAAGTAAATATAAGAATAATGAGGTTTGAAACTCGAGCAGTGCTTCCAACGTATATTACCTCAGAATATGGTATTGCTTTATTGAAATATTGCAGTCACTAGCAGAAATTGCGAAACAAGGAGTCGAACGAGCGTCAAATTTCGTTTTTCTCCTTTAAATCATTTCGAATAAAATTTCATTTTAACAGAAAGATTCGATTTGTAATTTACAAAGCGATAATACTACCTTCTGCGTTAGAAATTTTTGAGCATGTCTATGCAGATAACCGACAGAGAAAGAATCTAATAAACGAATTGTTCGATCCATATTCACTCGCGTGTGTTCGACACGCAAGAGTCACACTTTCATATTTTTTGTTCCTATCTCAAATAAGTCGTAATTTCAATTCAGCATCGAGAAACTGCAAGGAACAGCCGTTTTATTAAAAGATTTTCCTTTCCATTCAGGCAGCGACGTTTCCAGGCTCTTTGTTGGCCAAAGGATTAACTTCTTGCATTCGCGATTCGATTTTCACCCACTCGCAAACTACTTCACACACTTCGGCCGCACAACGGAAAAAACTCAAACGACGCTGGTAGATGCTATGGAACGCGCGAGATTTCCGTTCGCCTCGAGGGCTCGCCAGCCCTTTTCTCTCCCCCTCCCCCTACAGCTCCGTCCGCAACTGCGAATCAACTCGCAGAGAAAGAGAAAAATACGTTTGGTATCTAAACTTGGCGCAAAGGGGTCGAGATAGAAACCTTGTAAAAACTTTTACATCACGGAGCGTAAATTGCATGGGTTCGTGAAAAGGATGAGCGGCTGGTGGGGCGAGATGGTAGGGGAGGTACAACGCGAGAGAGCCTCGCTTTCTCAAAGTATAACTCATCTCGTTTCGCGTTTCCGCTTGCTTGGACGTCCTTAATCATCGCTTTTGGTCCATCGAACTTCGCCGCGTACTCGTTCGAACTTGAGAATAGACCGCCGCGCTACGCCGATATCGACATTCCGTCGCCGAGAGCGACATCATTTCCGACGAATTTTCGTTTCTTCGAGTACAAGGTGTTGCGATTCGGTACTGGATGACTTCGGAACCAAGTTCTCTTCCCCTTGAAAAATCACAATCGCGAATATGTACACTGGGAAAATAAAAATTCGTAAGATTGGCTGAATATTCGCCCGAATAAAGAAATATTTTCATCGTTGAATTTCTTACACAGAACGGCCCTTGGATAAATATTTAGAGCGAATTTTACAAATTTTTATTTTCAGTCTAGTCAGATTTGGAATAGCCTCGTCTCGACGATAATTCTTACTCGACGTCGGAAAGGTCGCAAAACGGAAAATCGCGTTTAGCGAAATTGTCCAATAGCGGCGATCTGCTGACTCGTGAGTGCCTTCAAACACGGCAGATATTCGCTCTTATTCTTCAGGAAGAAAGAGACTCGGCGGGGATATAAGTGGAGGGTGAATGAAGTGGAATCGGTAATCGAAAACTCTATCTGTCGAAATAAACGTAATCGTCGATACCGTCTACCGCGAATCGACGAGGGGCCGTAAGTCAGAAGGGGAGAGCGAGAGAGATCGCGCGGGGCCGAGGGAGATAAAAAAAAGTGTGAGCGGCGAATGTAAAGCAGAGAGCGAAGGATGTAGCGAAGTGGAAGAGGGTGGATATAGGGACGATGATAGCGGGTATGAGAACCGGCTAACCCGGTGCGTTGCGCGTCGGTATTTCTTCGAGCATGATACCGCGTCGATTGTCCCCACGAACAAGATGAACGAGCCAATTTTCCGAGGCTTAAGTCAGCGGCAATATTGCAGGCCGGTGGCTGCGGCTCGCGAAATCCCTTAGTTCCCTCGACAGCTTCAACTTCTTAGTGTGTCCATGGTCTTCCCTGTGTGCCCGCTGCACTACATTTGTGCTCGCCAACTTCCGTACTAATAGGGCGCGTTAAATGTCGCAATTCTAGTCGTCTATAAATCTCACCCCTCTCTCCTCTTTCTTTTTTTGCTAAGAATTCAGAGTAAAATGGCTTCGAGTCTTACGAAACACTCGAGGTACACCATTTGTCGCTTATGTCGAATTAACGTACACATTAACTATTTCAGACTGTCTAACATTCTTGTGTGGTTCAATATGGAGCATTAATATGTTCCAAGACCGACGATCACCCTCGTCTTTCATAAATGTGTAGCTATTTATACAAGTATGATATGTTTCACCTGTTCTAATGTTTTGAAGCTGTAATTCAATACATTTCTATTCTCATCTTATTAAAAAAAAATAATACCTATAATAGTATACGAATGTCTCTGTCTCTATAAATCATATAACTATTTCTGTCTTCGGTAGTTATAACGTGGCATCTTGGTATTGTGAGATTCTCGGCGTCGTGGCTGCTGTGAGGAGGCTTGATTGAGAAAACGGAGAAAGGGAGCAAGAGAGATACAAGTAAAAGAGAGCGAGAGGGAGAGAGAGAGAGAGAGAGAGAGAGAGAGAAAGAGAGAGAGAGCGGGGTTAATATTATGGCTTTGCTGAAGCATCCGAGTCACGTTACCAAGCGCTTCCGCTACGCGCTCGGCCAGCTTTGTTCTCAACGCCGGAGGGCCGGTTTGTGCACCGCCTGGATTGCGCCCTTAAGACTTTATCCTAGAGTGGCCCGTTTCGAGTCTTCCTCGAGGATATTTCCGCCACCGGCCGCAATCGCGGAGCCTATTCTCTCTCGTTCTCTTTCAGAAACCTCATATTCCGTCTTCCGCTCGCACACTATAACCTCCTTGTATCCATCCTGGTGGTCAAGATTCAGCTCCATATCTTTTCCACTCACCTCTCTTCTTGTCTTTAACGACCAAAGATATCTTATTCTCTTCTTGTTTGTTGTTACGCGAGCTTCATTCACACGTGATCGGCAATCTATCGGTTTGGCTCAAATAGAGAGAAACTCGTAAGAAATATAACGATTAATAACCAGAGCTTATAACTGATTATTATCGTTTTGCGCAAAGAAAAGAAAATTTCGACAGCTCGGCTCGGAAATCCCCGGACACGATGAACAAAATCAACATACGCGCAATTAAAATTCAATCAGTTCGGATGATAATTAGAAATGGCGATTAGAAAGCGGTGGCTCCTTTAGGTAATTAAACTCGTTACGAATAATTACCCGGGGCATAGAGATTCTCGCTCGCTCGGTTCAGCAGTTGACTACGGGTATTTCGAGAAGTTGCGAGAGGGAAAATCGCATGGGCGGCACGCATATGGATGCCAAGACGGCGGTTACACTATCGTTCAACGAGCAAACAGGAGGCCGCGTGTGTAGGCTTTTCCAGAGTTCTCATGATGCGCAAATCCTTTCCAGCCGCATATGGCGCTCGAGTACGCGCGAGAGTATATCTATATATCGCACCGAGACGCCCCGTTGTACCAACTGCACGCGCACGCGGGACAATAATTAGCACGGCGCGGAACAACTTTAAAATTAAGCATCATAAATTTTAATGAACGCGAACGCGTACCTAGGTTGGTTGTTTCCGCGACGGCTCCTCGCAAGAACGCGTATACGCGGTATCGCACTTTATGGTTCGTGCTATCTCAAGTGTATAGCTTAATCTCTTCACCCTTCGCCTTGTTCTTTTACGGCTTTACGCCGGACGAGAATGGACCCTCAACGTCCTTTCTTTTCTTTTTTTCTACAAAAATTTCATACGCTAGCTGTATTGATTTTTCAATTATTGCAGCGCCACCCGATACAGGCTCTGCACACGGAATTCAATGTTTATCGAATTATATAGTTGGAGTTTAGTTATAAATAGAAATATTTTCGCATTTTTTTTTATTGCAGCATTTTCATCACTCTTACTTCGTACGTGTCATTTGGTATAATTTTTAAGAGTTTCCTTCACCTTGAATTCATCTCTCAACCATTCATTCCTCACTTGGAAACAAGAAGTATATGCTAAATTCATGCGGCACCAACTATAAATTTACATACCGGATACTATGTACTCGTAGCGGAGGAGTAGAGCAAGCTGTGCCATTATGATAACACAGGATCGTCTCATATAGGTTTCGTAATACGTACAATGTACGTAAAACACACAGAAGTCAAATTTTCGATTCGATAACAGTATTGAATGCAATCCGTATAGGTATTCTTCATTTTCATTCCTTTACATTTTGTAATTTTACCGGAAGTAATCCTCACACATGTGTTCAGAATACATCTCAATTATTTGTACTAGTACTAGTACTATTTACTATTTTTTTACTAGTGCTAGTTTTTCAAATAATGTCTGTTTAATTAGTTATACCTACATACACGCATAATTAACAATCCAATAAGATTCCGAATGACGTGCGTTCGAAACGAATAGAAATAAAGGAGGTAACGAGATGAAACAAGAGAATTGGAGTATTTTATTTTCCGAAGGATCGTCGAGATGCGTCAGCCGTTGTGTACTCAACAGCGAAGCAGTTCTTCAATGTCATTGTGCTGGTCTTCCTACAGTTTGAGGTGGCGGACTCGAGTAACCCGTTATCCTTGTCCTTCTTAGGATATTGTTAATTCTCTCCAATGAACGTTCTTGAATTTAAGTTTCGCCTAATATAGTTAGATACGTTTATAGCTGAATGCCGTTCGCTAAATTGTCTATTGGACCTATACTCTCCTGTGAGCTTGTTCACTATTTATAAATGAATATTCGAAAGTGGAGTGATCCGTCGTGTTTCAACAACTCTTACAGATACGAAATATGAAAGCCAATAAAAAATCGAAATATAGAAGAGCCAATACAAATCGTAACAGAAGAGTATTGTTAACATTTAAAACGTCAATATATCGAGTGAATCAAGTGTATGGGAGATCGTCGAAGGGAGAAGTGATGGAATTCACAGGGGAGTGGGAGGAAAAAAGACAGACATCAGGGGAGAAAGAGAGAGACGGAGAGAAGAAGAGAGAGGAAGGAGGGTCGGTCTCAACTGTATGGTTATTACCATCAATAATGGCAATTTGGTTTGCAAATGGCTCGAAACGCCAGGCAGAGCTCGTTCCTACCTACAATTTCCCTCCATTTCGCAGCAGGAGAGCACTCGCCCTCTCTCTTCCATGCAGTCTGCCACATTGAAATGCCTTGAGTCAACATTTGCCTACGCTCGCACAAATTGATTTCATTTAAATCCAAAGTATGAGAGAGCGAAAGAGGCGCTTTCGGTCAGATATTTAATTGCATTACCACGAAATTTTAATGATAACGATTACGAATGTTATACCCGAACTTTATACGCGCATGTACCAACGTCTCTGGCATTGATTGAAAATACACGCGGAATAAGACGAATGCGAAAAAGGGAAGGACATATCTTTATCAGGCTGAAAAGAGGTCGAGCACTGTCGAAGAGCACCGACGCGAACGTCCAATTTTATTGTCTCTGTTGACATACAAGTCCTCGCCGAGTTGATCGAATCCCAATCACACTCGCTCCACGATGAACCATGTGTAGTGGGAACATCGATCGAGTATTAACGTGGGCGTGTACACACTTACACGAGTCTTGTCGGGAGAGAGAAAAAAGCGAACGAGCCGAAAGATGGGTAAAAAGAAAGAGAGAGAGAGAGAGAGAGAGAGAGATAGGAGCGAGGACAGTATTATACCTTGCGGCGTGCTCGTAGGTGGTTTCGTTGTGGTTTTAGCTTAACGAACCCTCCGTAAGCGGACTCGCCACCGTCCCAATATCTCGAACGGTTTCGAAAGGATATTCGCTTGGCTTGAAGCTTAATAAGGTTAAGGGGTAGGGAGAATAGCGAGGGGGCGAAGGAAGCTAAATGCGAGGTACCGGCACTAGACTCGAGTTAATCTCACGTGTTGGGAATAAAGTTAGCGGTCAGGACCCGTTACCTGATGCAGAAGCTCGCCAGAGCTATTCTCATTGGCCACCTTATCCGGACTTAATCGTCAAAACTATTTTATTACCGTGCCGTCGAAGATTTTCGAGTTCATTTTTCAGGCAACTTTGTATCTCGGAATGTGAATCGCCGTTCGAAGTTGTACGAGGACTCGGCAAGAAAGTTGCTTCACGACTAACTACGAAAGGATGAATTTTATACCGTTAATGAGATGGGAAATCATATAATAGAACGGTATATCGCGATGTTCTCGAGTGAATAAATTGAGAAACTCCGAACAGTAAAGAAACGCGGTTAGCGCGTTCCACGCTAAATTGCATTCCCAATTATCAGAAGCCAGGGGCGAGTGTTCTTTTGCAACCTCGTATGATAAAAAAGCGGATGCAATCGCTAAAAGCATTCGGCAATGCAACACGTGAAGTACTCTTTTCTAAACGATCGATATTTTTGTAACCGTTTACACGGTTACAAACGAAATGCACATACGGATAAAAAATATTGTATTTACTCAAATATGGAGATGTATCTCGATTTGCGATAGATGAGCAATGAACTCCTGCTACTCACCTGTAACAAAAAAAATTGACATAATTTATTACGAGATAATTTACGATTGCATGAGAAAAAAATTAATGAAAAACGTGTCGATCTCTCGAACAAGTTTTCATATGTTATTGCTACGAGAAAAGCTATATTTATATTATCGGGATTTTAGTGGACATTTTGTCGTAAGACTCAACGCGTCGAAGTGCAACAAACACACACAGCCTTAGATTCTTGCCCATCTTGGTCGGCAGTTCTAGACGAGTTTAGATTAGTTTAGTTTGCAACGAGTTTCTCGTCAAGGCAAACGGCAGTATACCGACGTTGTGTTACCGGCCCTCCGCCGCGATTAATCCGTCGCGCGTGGATTTATGGTTCGGCTGGGATGGTCATTTCTCTTCGTCCGATACGGATTGAACACAACTACGTGTTAACTAGACTGTACCTCATTTTTGGATCGCCGACACTTCCATTGGTGTCGTATAAAATCCATCATTTTACGATATTTTTTCGTTTTTTAATTCTCGTATTCTTTGTTAGTTTTTGTCATTCGTATCCTCAAAAGCGTCGATTGATTAATCAAAGTCGATTCGACGTTTGAACGATACGAGAGGACGAAGGTAAGTTCGCTCGTCTTGAGACGATTCGTTTTCATTACATCACTCACACACGGAGGACTGAATACGGGAACGAAGTTAAGAGACGCTTTTTCCACTGACGGCGTTTAAATCAATTTCCACGTACCGCTGATGGAATAAAAGCTTCCATCTGACGTAGAAAATACTCTGAATTTTTTATAATAGTTCGTGAATTAGAAATATTTATAAAGAGAAATTCAGTTTGAGTAAGTATTTCCTAGATTCTCAGATACCAGGTTCAGGTTTGATAAAAGTTTCACTTAAATATGGCGTTTAGTCAAAAAACAGTAAAATTTGAAATTTCTACTTTTGAATGTCATGTGATTTCATTGGGGCATTCTTTAAGTCTTACAACCTAATTTATAATTTTTAGTTAATCTTAAAATAGGTTCGTCTTTAATAGGACAAACAAGGTATTCGGAATGCAATACAACAAATTTAAGCGAAATGTTACCTAAACACCAAGGGATGGTTTCGAGCGAGAGGAAAATTAATGGATGCATTATTGATGCAGTTTTGATTGAAAATCGTATTTATGCGTATACGTACGAGGGTTTATTCGCAGAAGAGATATATGCCTTCGGCCCTCAACAACCGCAAAGGTCTCTCCGGTGTACGCGCTCATGAATATTTTAACGCTGGCACATCATTATTCCGTTACAATTTCAAAGTTAGGGTTCTTGCCACCGTTGAATTTGTAAAATTAAGAATCATAAATAAGACCTCGTGTATAATGTGTATGCACGCATTAGGCGTCCCATTAAAACGAGAATAATCATCATTATACATTGGCGAAAAAATTTCCTACGTGATTTACCGAGATATCGACGAAACTTTACAACTGATTTATGGTTTTCCGATATTAACTAATGCATAAAACACTGTATGAAACGTCAAGTTTAACTCTGTTTCGCCTCTTTCGTGTCGATAACATCGCGATATGACGAGTGAAATCGTAAAAACCTCAGTACTTACGCGGAAGAGTCGGATTCCCAATGATACGTACACCTCTACGTTCCTATAAATGTTTCAGAAGCGCCAACTATCCGCTCGTAAATGTTTCTCGGCTGACAACTAATAAAATTTCTATTCATGAATCCGAACATTCGAAAAGGCTAGAGAGATATTCGGTACTTTTATGAATATAACAACTCATCGATCTACTATCTATACCTGAATTTGACGAATCGTAAAATAGTTTTCCACCACATAGTTCATGTAAGTGTAATAAAAATAATATTAGAGAGAGTAGGTATTATTGTTTCGTATAAGATTCGGAACTAAGAAAAATACGCTGCTGGTGTAAAAATGGCCAGCGTGGAAATTTATTTCGAGCTTCACTGAGGTCTTATCGAGCTGTACACGAAGCAACTTTAACTCTCGGTATACCTATCTACTCCACTTTTACGATCGTCGTGTCTACTTGCGCATGAGGGCGCACAAGGTTTATGGAAAATAAAAGCTTACTTTTGGCATAAACGTACGGGAGGGCGGAATTCGTCGTAAAGGATGAACCCTCGTAAAATTAGAATATTATAATTCTCATAAAATACGTCGGTAGTATATGACCATTCCGATGTTCTATACCTATATACATAGAAATTTGGTTCACTCGAAGAGTATAATTTTTCAATCGATCCACTGCATGAAAATAATGATAATAAAAATTTCATTTTTCAAATGTATGGATATACTTCGATCGTTCGTAAGAAATAAATAAGAAAATATTTTTGTTAACGATGCTCAGATTTTTAAGAAATCTAATAGTCATTTTTACATGCATACGTTGATTCTATTTAGTATCAGCCATAATAATTTCACCGCGAATGATAAACAATTTATTTTGTGTTAGTTAAAACCCACATTTTGTAATAAATCATGCGTGAAATGTTTGCTTAACTACGCTGCGCAGTTCAGCGAATGTCATCGTCGCTCTTGGAAATGAATAACACGAAATTGATCTATGAGACTACGAGGAAACCGTTCATAAATATTGTCAGAGTAATCTTATAAGCATACGATGAGTTTAGTTACCGCGAAAGTTATAACATTCACAGGGAAATCGGTAAATTAATTTACATGTTACATTTTTTTGTTAATTGGGAACGTGAAAATGAAAATTTCTAACTTTGTCGTTACTATGTTGAACGAATGTATATATAGGTATACGCAAAATTACAACTGCAAGAAAGGCGTTAATTTGTTAATTATAGGGCAAAGATTGCCTATTTGAGGAAATTAGAAGGACGAACTCAACAAAGACGTCAAAATTAGAACTCCTCTTACAAACGCTGTAACATACAGGTGTTACCGGAACGAGGATACTCGATGGAAAAGCTGGGATAATGTTGGCAATTAACAGAAGATTTCGAAGATCGTAATGTGCATTTCATGAAACATCTTGTTCCGAAGAGATACGTCTGGGTCTATATCTTCAAAGAGTTACGAAATTACGCTCCTCGTTTGAACAGTCCAAGGTTTGGTGCAACTATTCACATAATTTATACACAGTACTCAAAATACGACCAATTTGGCCATAAATTCGCGAGAATTTCACGTGAAATACGCATTTGTACAGCAGGTCGCGATGGAGACCTCCGAAAACTCTAGTTTACGATTCGTGCTGTATTATAATCCTCGGGACAAATTTTCAACTCCATATACTCAGACTTTTGCTCTTGATTCGAGCATCGTTAAGGCCGCGTGTTTCCCGCGCTTAGTGTTTCGTGAAATCGGAGGAATGTTAATCCGGGTTGGAGGAAAAAGACACCCGCGAGAAATAGAATAAGTAAAAAAGTGGAGAAGCGGAGGAGAGTAGAATTATCTTGGACAATGAGAAGAGCAAGGGTAGACGATAATTCGAGCTACATTACTAGACGGGACGGGTAGCAGTATTACTACGATAATGTTATTAAAACTTCGTTTCGCCCTTGAGATTCTTCGTCTTTAATTAACGAGCTAAGGACGAAAAGTTAGCTCTTCGTAAACCTTACACAACGGACGAACGAACTTGGAGCTGCAAAGGACGGATTACGAAATTAACGACTAATTTATCGACCGGGAAACTCGCATTCCGCATAGAGGTCGAAATTTAGTAGTCGCTACTTACGGACTTTTTCGTCTTTGAAATTGTTGTATTTTTCAATAAAATGTTTTCTTTTTAAAAAAAGATGGTTACGTCATTTCTCTTATCAATACGAAATAATCGTTTAAATGAAATGAATTTAATGTGCATAGAATTTCAACGTTTAATCATTTGAGTAATAAAATTTAACTCATTAATTACGTTAACGATTGCATTGATTGCATTTGATTGGCGAAATCGAAAAATTTGAATCGAATGAAATTAAATAAATACCAGATTCAATTTTTTTCAAATTCATATTACGTAATATTTTCAGCAGTATGTTTCCTTTGGCGTTATTGAACGCAACAAAATTCGTATACTCCTCGAGTAGCCACGTAAAAATTCCCGACGCGACGATATTCCAAAACGAAGGTAAAAGTAGAAGCGTAAAAGAAAAAAGACTTTGTTGTTTTAATCGAGTTGAGCGTTGCCAAAATGAAAAAGTTTTCCCCACCCAGGGTTTCGCTCGTTCGTCCATTTTCCCAGTTGCGGTCTTGCACTTCATCTTTCATCACGAGTGCCATCGTCGAGCACCTAACCATAAACCTTCGCTGTTTATTAACTAATTAAATCACACAGGCTCGGGGTCCAACACAAATTAACTTTCTTTTATAACTACGAAAAACTTGTTTAAAAAGTTTCAACCTCACCCGAACGGTCGTTTGATTTGCTCCCTTGGAACTGTGGTAGGGCAATAACGCGCTCGGTGCCACAGAAAATACTAAAATTGGGGAGGAGTTTCGATGTTATCCCCGTGATGAGGAATCAAGATCGCGAATAAATCTTTAAAGCAGCCAGGCTCGAGATATAGAAACCGACGGCTGCTTGTAACGAAGTTCCGATTGGTATAAAAACTAAGATGTGTTAAATTAAATTTCTCCGTTCAGAGGAGGAATGAAATTCAAATACACGAATCTCTCAGAGGAAAACTCGATAACTGCAACTATTAGTTTCCCTTCGCAACTTTTGATTTACCGCGAGCTTCGAAATTCTTTACCGGTTCTCTGAACATTTTCAATCGCGCCATGAAAATTTCGATCACATATAATCGATTAATCAAGATTCCTTTCATAAACAGCGTACTATGTTATCGCACTCGATAACTATTTTGTTAATTAAGCCCGCATTAAACTCGTATTATCGATAATAACCAATTTTTCTATCGCAGAGATTTTCCATAGAGAAGATCATCTTTCGAACTTTAGACGAGATATACACAATATAAAACGAATTTGATGAAAATTTGAACGGAATTTGTGGAATAAAAGAGAAAAAGCATGTAATATAGATTTCGGACTGAATAAAAATCTTGTTGTATTTGAAAAATTGCTTGATAACAGAAAAGTCTCGATGGCTAGGCCATTCTGGTAAATTGATATTTTTAACATATCTTCTTTTACGAGTTATAGTGTTTTAAGCATAACCAGCAAAATTGAACGACAGAATTCCAGCAGCCATCAACGTTAGCATGATGGAGAGAGAAAATCTTGTAAGGAGCACTCACGAAAATAGTATGAGCAAAATAATCGCGGAGAATGGCGGGAGATTGAGGAGGATGAGGAGGAGCGAGTTTATATGATTGGTGCAAAAAACGTTTAGTAACTAAAAAATCGAGATTCGACACACCTTATGTTTGAATGGTAGTCGTATTTTCTGCACAATCTGTCTATTATTTCAAGATCGTACTATAATTTCGAGGTACTCTTTATAGAAAAACGGACAAGGAGGAAGCGAGATGAAATAAGGAGAGAAAAATGCATTTGGCGCTACGATCGATCAGTCACGGGTCTGCGCAGCGTCTAATTAAGTTCGTGTTAAAATCCCAACAGTAATCACGCCGGTGAGTCATTTGTCAGTGCTGTTTTCGTGGTGAGGGATGAACAGGAATGGGTGGGCGGGGAGACGAGCCGGACAAGTAGATTATCCAACCACTCGGCTCGAGCAATGAAAGTCAACTTCGAGCCTTCTACACTCGCAACGCTATATACAGTCGAGCGCATTTATAACCCGTATGCGGCGAGTAAAAATATTCCGGACGGCAATCCCGTCCGCTATTTCTCCATAATGCAAAAATATCCGGTGTGAACTTTGCGTCACGTCGCTTTATCTCGCATTAAATTTCGCCAATGCTGTAAGAAAAATACGTGCTAGTTAACTCGAGATTCGCACGTAGTTAGGTTGCAATCGTGAAACGAGTCACGCGACGTTGTAACGACGCTGGTCCCTTACTTCCTAGTGACTTTCTTTCGAAAGAGAATTATCGCCGAAAAGAAGTTTGTTGGAGAAAATCAGAGAGATAGAACGAAAATACAGTGTTTCGACGATTCCGATTAAATTTCGAGGAAGCTACGTATAAACTAAGATAGATTATTATAATGAATAATGTATTTTATCATATTATATTTTTCTCATGAAAAAAACTTGACCGAGACAAGAATGATATATTAAAAATTTATAAGAATATCAATCATCAAGAATAGTATCATACGTAATTGAACTCAGTTGATACTCGAAACGATTCGGATTAATTAAAATTTAATAGAGAATTAGCTATTCACTATTCGAAACAGTAAAATCTATCCGCAAGATTGAACGAATGAAATATCGTTCTCGAAACTTCATCCCAAACGGGAGGTGCAGTAAAAAAATTCGAGGGGCTAAAATGCGTAGTGGTTTATTGCCTTGTAATATTCGGCCTGTTTCGTAACGTGCTATTGCGAACTCCCAGAAAGCCGAACGTATAAACGCTCTCGTAGAACGACCCAGTTTTTCAATATCGATCGGGCCAGGGCACGAGGGGGGTAGGTCGGACGAAATGCAAATTTTGACACGAGAGAGAGAGGGAGAGCACACGATACGTAGAATGTGGCTCGCGCGAGAAATAACGTGATTCGCATGCGAGCAATTTGTCGGCAGTTTGATCGCACCAGCGAGATCCGCGATTAGCCAGAAATCCGCGTGTGTACGGATCTAAATGTGGGAGAGAGAGAGAGAGAGAGAGAGAGAGAGAGAAAGAGGGGATACTCTCGACTTTAGGATTCGTTTAACGCGTCCAATCGACGCGATCTAATAATCGAATCAGACCCCCGACTTTCTGCGAAAGGGGGGAACGAAATTTCCGTCAGGCAAATACGCGGATTTTGCGCGTTCAAAGCTTGTACGGGCAACGAGCGCGAGTGCCGAACGAACGAGCCCCAAACGAAATCGGCTTTCATGTTTATTTTCCCAAGTAGGAGATGGCACGGGCTAGAAAAAATAGCTACCCTAGCTGCGAAACGGATTAATCGAATATTCGATGCCATTTTAGAACGTGCGGATCCGTATAAAAATTAATGGAGTAATCGCAATTGCTGCAACGATGCACTTTGACGTTAGAGTTTTCATTTTTGCACGGAACGTGTGAATAAGAAAGACGAAAACGAGTACGTGAAACAATTTCAAAAAAATAATAAAAGATGGTATCAGAATGATTGAGGTATGTATACAGAGAAAGAAGAATTATTTTTTGAAATTAAAAAATTTTGTTTGTTCGAGACAAATTTGAAGATTGAAATAGCTCGACCAAATATTTCTTTGATTCGTGTCGCGCTTATTTGATTTTCAAACTATTATTTTATTAACTGAAATAAATATTTATTTAAATGAATAATACAACGATACCAAAAGTATAAAAATGAGAAAAATATTTATAAGATTCTTGAATCAATAATTGTTACAAGTCACTCCACGCTTCCTCAAATCGAGAAGCGCTCGAGAAAAAAGGCGAGAGAGAAGAGTAACTTTGTCGTGTGCAGTCGTTTCGGCCATTTTACCAGGTTCCCCGACGTCGATCGCGCGAATTTCGCGGTTGTGTGATATTACGCAATACCGAGATGCACCGCAGGGAACGCGAGCGAAGGGCTGCCGCGTACACATTCGCCGGCCGCGGAAGTCACATGGGAAATACGATTCGACCGTGCATACGAATTCGCGCATATACATGTATACCAATATATATGTATAAACGTTGAACGAAGGGGG
>NCVS01002263.1:0-10503 GCA_003055095.1 Goniozus legneri
CGTAGTTGGGACCGGGTATTGGCTACGGCTAGGTACCGGCCCTTCTACAAGGCAGCAAACGGAGTGAGTTTAGTGGGTTAGAGTCCCACACTGTTCACCATGGACTCGCAGGCTGCGTGGAGTAGATGGTGTTCGTGCATGATGCATTCTCACTTTGGTCAAACAAAAAAAAAGGGTGTTAGGGTGTTATGGTGTTGGAGTTCGGTTCGAGCAGCCGTGGCGGTCGGACGTGTTTTGAAAGCGCTCCGCAAAGGCCCCGCCCATTCGACTATCGTGAGCGGCTTGCTTGATTCTCCTCGGTTCGGGAATGTAGAATTATCGGTTAATCGCGTAAATTGCTCGAGTGACCTTAAGTTTTATTTGTGCGGGAGTGCCAGGAAGGATGACCAGTCAATTGATATTTGTCTAATTAATGGCGGGACGGACTGGACTCCCGAGGACGAGTTGCGGCCCGGGGCGATCTTCTACGGACATCGATGATGCCGGGACTGGGAGTACGGGCAGCAATAAAAAGGGAGGTCGCGGGCGGCCCGGGCCTCATTACCCTGGAGGTCTGGGGCGTCCAGTTAATTAACTCACTAACGTATTAATTAATATAGCTGAGTGGTGTCGGGCTATTAATGTACACGCTAGCCTTCGTAGAGGGGAAACCGTTTTTGGGCGGTGAACCGGGAGGCTGGCGGGCCGGGGATGGTGAAGGGATGTTTGTGCGATCGGGACGGGCGATAACGGGGTTGTCGCATCGACTGCAACTAGTGCAGGGGGCGATAATTAGCGCTCATAAAGCGTAGGAATTTGACTGGATCCGTTACAAAGAGCTCGACCAAGGTCGAACGGTGACGGCTCCTGGTATTAGCAGTTGTTTTGTTTGTGTTTCTTGTGTCGATCGAAGGCACCCGGCCGATGTTTACGCACGCGACCTTTGCGACCGAGCCTAAGCTAGTTAGCGATTGTTGTGCTTGCGGGACCTTGGTCGGGTGTTGACGTTCGTCGTGTGTTCAACCGAGGCCCGTTTTGCATGAGGCAGGCCTGGGTTCGTTTTGGGCACGTGTGAACACGTCGGGACGTGTTCGTACCGGCCTGGGACGTGACAGATTGTCGTGTTATTGTTTGTGATGTCAAGGACGGGGCAGATTGCCGTACGTCAACGGTCGACGACCGAGGCTCTCGGCCTGGGCCCTAGGGGTGACCTTGGCGGCTCGACTGTTGTCGTGGCGGGGGGTTACCCTGGGACGGCTGGGGCCGGCGGCCGAGGGGGGCTGATGCGCGGGGTGTGTCGCGGGGAATGATGCACGCTTGGCTTCCCCCCGATCAGGTGTGGGCCTGGAGGGGGGTACTGGGCTCTCCCACCACGTCGAGGTGGTGCATCGGGGGAGAGGAACATGCAGAGAAACGATAAGGAACGGAATATTTACAAGAACTATATACAAAGGAAAAGAAGAAAGGTAGAAGCGCAACGGCGCATGAACTAAGAAGAACAAGGAATATTTACAGGACTATTTACACTATGTACAATATGTACAGTTTGAACATGGACCACCTAATCCAGGTGGATGATATTCCTGGCGGCGATGCGCCGGGACCTCCGCAAGCGGATAGGCCCAGGCGAATGGTCCTTATGGTGGGAGGGGGCAGGGGGGCCCACCTCAAACAATGCTGGCCCGTGATTGCGGCAGCGGCGATTGGTCAAAATCGCGGGCACGGATAGGCGAAGGGCTGTGCCGTATGTTTCTCCGCAGGTTGTGCACACGTAGTGCCACCTGCGGAGTCGGCGGGCCACGGAGCAGCAGGCGGGGGTGGCCACCAAGGTCACATGGTGACGGCGCCGCTCATTAATCAGGGCCATCTTTGCCCTGAACCATGGTCCGTGTTCGATACCTACGTCAATATTTTTGACGTACGTCCAAAGGTGCACCATTTCGTGCACTGGCGCGTCCTCGAGGGCCTGCTTCGGCAGCCGCGACAAGATGGAGGGCGAGAGCGTTATAAATGGCAGGGGGTGTGCCGAGTCGGGCTCTTGAAAATAGCCAGCCACAGACAAGTCGACATACTCGCCGTAGACGACGCATATTGGAGGGAGTTCCCCCAGAAAGTACTGCCGATTAAATCGGTTGAAGAGAGCCTGGAGCCGTGCCAAGGATGGCAGGAGCTCCAGACCACTGTCGGGTAGGATTAGATCCTCCCGTAACCCACCGTCCCACTCGGTCAGGTCGGTCACGATCCATGACCACGATGGGGAGATAAGGGGAGGAAGAGAGGAAAAAATGAGAGAGAAAAAGAAAAAGGAAAAGAAAAGGAAAAGAAGGAAAAAAGGAAATAAAGAAATGGAAAGAAAAGAAAAGAGAAAGGGAGGAAAGGAGAGAGGGAGAGAAAGAAAAAAAAGGGGAGGAAGAGAAGAAAGTAGAAGGAGAAGGAAGGAGAAAATAGAGAAGAAAAGAAAGAGGGGGAAGAAAGGGAAATGAAGGGAAGAAAGAAGAAAAAACTGAAAAGAAAAAGAAACGAAGTGAAAAGAGTCGAAAAGGCAAAGTAAATGGCTTAAGCACTACGGGCAGCGATATGTGCGCACTATAGAGGCCGTGAGCCGAATGAGGATCGGTGGCGCGTGTCTCGGTGGGAGCGTGGGGCCCGGCCACCGGGTGGCGACGGCGGCCGATGGGGGCGCTGGTGCCGGCGGTCGGGCGGCGCGCGTCGCCATCGCGGGCTGGCAGTGCGCGCTCGGAGCGACATGTCGTTGGGCGAGCGAGTTAGTGAGGTGTGGTGAGTTGAACGACGGGGCGAGCGACGTGGGATAAGAAGAGGACGAATCGAGCCGAACTCCAGCACAAAGTTCCCTAAGGCAAGGTGGGAGGAATCGTGCCGATGCCTGAATGGCGGGGGGGAATTTAAGAAATATTCCCCGTCTCAAACGATCCCTCCAGGGTACTTGCCGACCCCCTGGAGTAACTAGGCTAGCCCGGTCGAAGGGGGCTCCGATCGGGTGGTCGTTTATTTCCCCCATACTCGTGGGTCCAATAATGGATACAAATAAGAAAATAATTAAAGGATGTAAGGAGGAAAAAAGCAAGAGCGTGAAGGATGCGGCGCTGGAGCAAAGGCGCCGTACAATAAGCGTGGTCGGCGACGAGATAGTCGTCGACCCCATAAAATTGAACAAAAGCAGTCCACAGGTCGAGGAAAGGCCTGTGTCGGTCAAGGGCATGGTCCAGAGAATGGACACGCTTAAAATGAGGGGCGTGAAGACATCCACGCCGAATAAAAATGAGCGCGACCCGGGGACGGTCGAGTTGGCGATGAGTCCGGAAAACGAGTCGATCATAATCGACGACATGGACGCGGTCTTGCGGGCGGGTAAGCTCGTGGGGGACGCGGTCCAGGTCAAAGAGAGGGCAGTTTCCGTGAAACAAAGGCTCGGTGCCCTAGGGATGGCAAGATCTCAACAGGAGGCCACCCGAGCGAACCTGACGCAACAGGCGACAGGGCTTATCGGTCTCCTAAGAAAGATGGCCAAAAATACCCAGAATGGGGAAATGACCGCGGTCGTGACCAGCCTGGGTAAGTGCCTACGTCACATGGACGAGGCAGATCTTAGGCTGAGCGAGACCTACGGCCGTGGCATGAAGGAGGCATGCGGTCTGGTTGAGGTGGTCCTCGGAATGGAGGTCCTCCCAACAGAGGAACAGGCCACTGTCAAGGAGGTTATCTGGGCACACAAGGCCCAGCAAACCTCTATAAAGAGTGATCCTCAGCAGGGGAAAAAGAGGGCAAGGGAGTCGCCCCAGAAAAGCGAGGAGGCAGCAGTGCCGAAAGCCCCTGTTAAGAGAAGAAGGGCCAAAGCGAGCCTGGCACCCGTAACGGTGCCCGAAAGCAGGGTTCGGACCAGAGAGGGACAAAGCGCAGTGCCGGTGGGCACGGAAGCGCAGTGGTCTGAGGTCATTGGAAGGAAAGCAAAGGCGAAGAAGGTGGAACTCGCAAAGGAAAGAGCGGGGGAGCCTAAGGCTAAGAAGCCGTTAAGCAGACCGAAAAAGGACGCAGTAAAGATTGCGGGCCTTGACAAGGAGGAAGGGGCAGCTGCACTGCGGCAAATTGTACAGGCTGTCAACCCCAAGGAGATGGGGGTGAAGGCAGGCCAGCTAAGGAGGACACGGCAAGGCGACCTCCTTATTGAAGTGGAGGGCATGACCTCCGAACAGGTCAGGGCCTTCGGCAAAGCCGTCGAGGGCGCTGCCGCTGGGTCGGGGACGGCAGTTAGTGTCCTCACGCCTAAGGCCATGATCGAGGTCCTCGGCGTGCCGGAATTTGCAAGCTCCGACGAGGTGGAGCAAGCGATTCGTGAGGCGGCAGGGGACGGTATGATTGGCAAAGGCGAGATAAAGATTATGCCGGGACGGAGAATGTATGATGGCAATCTCCGGTACAGAGCACTGGTATCAGAAGCATCAGGGAGGGCGGTCGCCAGCAAGGGGGCGGTCCAGCTCTCCTGGGTGAGATGCAAGGTTCGCCTTGCTGAAATCGTGCAGCGATGTCTGAGGTGCCATGGGTTCGGGCACTTCATGGCCGCGTGCAAAAGTAAGGCTGATAGGCGGAACAGATGCCTTAGATGCGGGGAAGAAGACCACAAGGTAGATGGCTGCGACAAGAAACCCCAGTGCCTGGCGTGCAAGGAGGACTTGCACGTCAATGGAGAGCACTACCCTGGTGCAGCGACATGCGTCGCAAGATGGGGCGCGAAGGCTCAAGGGACGACCAAGTGATATGGAAACCCTGAGGGTGCTCCAGGTGAATCTGGGTCACGGGCAGGCAGCCCAGAACCTTCTGGTGGAAAATGTGTGCGGCGGGGGCATCGACGTAGTGATTATCTCCGAGCAGTACATGAACCTCGGTGCGGATGGATGGTACTCGGACACTGGCGGCCGAGCGGCTTTGTGGATCCGCTCGGGTATCCACGCCGTGTCCAGGGTGCATCCCGCAGGCGGGGGGTACTGCGCCGTCGATGTGGCCGGGATGACACTGGTCTCGGTGTACCTGTCACCGGCTGCAACGAGTCCCCAGGAAGACGAATTCCTGGCGGCACTCGAAAGATTGATAGACGGCACCCTCTGGAATGTCATCATTGCCGGGGACCTGAATGCATGGTCAACGTCATGGGGCTCCGAAAAGACGACCGCAAGGGGACGCAAGGTGGAAGAGTTTATGGCCGAGAAAGATCTGTGCTGCGTGATGGAGGGTCGGGACAAGACCTTCGTCGGCAGGGGACGTGGTTCCCGTGTCGATATCACGCTAGCGCGAAAGCAGTGTGCAGCGGCGGTCTCCGATTGGACTGTGAGACCGGAAGAAACGCTAAGTGACCATCTGGCCATTTCTTTCAACATCGCGCCAAGAACGGGCGTAACCAACAAGCCCGTGGAATGGCGGAAATGGTCGGTCGCTACATTGGACGAGGAAATCTACCTGGCCAACTTTGCGTGGTCGAGGAATGAGCCGGAAGAGGGAAGAACTGCGGAGGAACTGAATGACCTGCTGCAGGATGTAGCAAGAACCTGCATGAGAAAAGCGGGAGCCACCAGAAGGGAAAGGAAGTACTGGTGGAGCGAAGAGCTGGGCCTCATGCGCTCTGAGGCGACCAGACTCAGGAGAAGAGCCACCATACTTCACTGCGCGGGTCGGACCCAGGAATGGGTGCTGGCCGACAGAAAGTACAAAGAAGCGCGCAAAAAACTCAAGGCAGGAATCAGGAGCGCTAAGGCGGCCGCCTGGGAAAGATTCCTGAACGAGCTAAAGGAGGACATGTGGGGCAGGCCGTACAGAACGGTCACTGGCAAGATCAAGGCCAGGAGACCGGTGCCGCCCGACAGAGTCCGGGAATCCATTGACGACCTGTTCCCAAGGAGTGGGAGGGTCGAGGATTTCGAGAGATTATTAGAGAACGTCAAGAAGCGTGAAGAAGAGGAGCAACGAATGGGAGACAAGGACCACAACATTACGGCATTGGGGGTCCAGCTGGCCGCGTCAGCACTCAAAGCGGGCAGCGCACCAGGACTGGACGGAATCCCCGTTGGAATGGTTAAACTGATGATAGCTAAGGAACCCCGACGCATTGTCGAAGCATTCGCGGGAATGTACAATGCGGGCGAATTTCCGGCGAGCTATAAAGAGCAGATGTTGGCGCTGATACCGAAGTCAGGAACCTCAAAGATGAGGCCGATCTGCCTGCTGCCGGGAATTGCAAAGGCCTTTGAAGGGGTGGTGAAAGCCAGGTTAGAAAAATGTCTAGCGCAAGCCGGTGGCTTTAATAGAGACCAGTACGGTTTCGTGCCCGGTCGGTCGACACTGGACGCGCTGCGGAGAGTGACCGACTGGCTGAAATACGAAAAACGTCATGGTAGAGCGTACGCCATGATCGCAATAGATATAAAGAACGCGTTTAATTCCCTTGAACACGCGGCGATCATGGAGGCAATGGTGACCAGGGGATTTCCGTCAGGATTGGTCGGGATCGTAGGAAGCTACCTGCGTGAACGGCTAATCAAGTATGACAATGGTGCAGGACAGATAGCCGAGAGGGTTGTCGATAGGGGGGTCCCGCAGGGCTCGGTGCTGGAGCCCTGGCTGTGGAACCTCGCCTCCGACAGGATACTGGCGGTCGGAGTCCCCGAGGGATGTGAAACCGTGTGTTTCGCGGACGACACGGCTCTCCTGGTGACGGTGGTCCGGTGGGAACAGCTAAGAGAAAGAGCCGAGGAGGCTCTGGCAAGGATCACCGAACACCTGGTGGATATGGGACTAGAGGTAGCAATCCACAAGTGCGAATTCATCGGCGGCAGTGCGACTTGCGACCCGGCCGACGAACAGGTGCGTATCGCGATGGCCGGAAACGACATAAAGAGGGTCGACGCCATCAAATATCTTGGTGTGTATATCGGGCAGAACTTGCGATATACAAAGCATGTGGCCATCACGTGTGATAAAACAAGGAGTAGCGCCAGCCTCCTTCGTCGACTCATGCCTAGAATGACTGGACTGAGTGGTGCCGGCAGATCGATATATGTCATGACTGCAGCAAGCGTCATGCTATATGCGGCGCCGATCTGGTCGGTGGGCCTCAGCGCCACTGCAAGATCAAGGATAAGGAGCTCTCTGAGGCCTGCACTAATAGGTGCAACGAGAGCCTGCAGGACAGTGTCGACGAATGCCCTCTACACCCTGGCGGGACATCCCCCACTGGACATGATCGTGGACGAGAGGGCAAGGATATGGGAGAGAAGGCACGAGTGGGTTGATATGCCCACAAAAGAAGGAAAACTTAGAGCCAGGGCTGTGGTGGCCAAAGAAGAAAGGACAACCACGGTACAGAAGTGGACTGTAGAGTGGGAACGTGAAGGGGGATGGGCGAGGAGGCTCATCCCTAGTGTCAATACGTGGCTAGAGAGGAGGGACATGAGCCTGTCGTACCACATGGTGCAACTGCTGACGGGCCATGGTTCCTTCCTCAGCCACAGGAAAAGATTCGGCAAAAGAGACAGCGAAATGTGCTGGTGCCGAGTGAGAAGCGACGACGCGTTACATACTCTGGTCGAGTGTACATTATGGACCGACCAGAGAGAGGCGCTGAAACAGGCTTCTGGATGGAATGGAGAGCCTGAGACGTTCGTCGCGACCGTCATGGCCAGTAAGGAAAGCTGGCGGGCGGCTTCCGCGTTCGCCACCCGGGTAATCCTTGCCAAAGACGCAAAGATCAAGGAAGAGGAGGAGCAGCTGAGGCAGCAGCGAAGAAACGTCCCCCCGATAGGAAGGGGGGAGGAAGAGGACTCAGAAGAGACAATAGTCCTCGACTGAGTGCGTGTAGTGAAGTGGTATAGTGAATGCGCGCGGAACATTGTGGGTGAGAGTGTGCAGTGTAGTGCGCGAGGGGAAAGGGGGAGAGCCAGATTGAGAAGGGAGGTTCTCGGGGATGGGTGCTCCCCCGGTAGCGGCAGAAGCCGCTTTTCCTTTTCTTTTCTTTTACAGAAACGACACGTGAAGTCCCCGAAGGGGCAAGAGGATGACGACCCACCCGCGGCTTCGAGGTATGAAGGGCGGGGAGGGGATAATTTATTTACGTGTTTTTAGTTCCAGGACGAGGGATAATATCCGGATACCCTTTTCAAAAGCTGACGTGGAGGAGAATAGGAAGGGACGCGTAAGACCTCGTATGGGGCGGGAGGACGACGACCCACCCGCGTCTACAAGGTGAGAAGGGCGGGTGGGGATAATTTATTAAAATGGTTTTAGCTTTTCAGGACGAAGGGGAGTGAGCCCGGACCTCTTCTTAGGCGAAGACGACGCGTTGGAACCGACGAAGCGTTTTTTCAATGGGCGACAACGCCGTCAAAGCAAGGTTCGGCCGCAAGGGTGAGGGAGAGCAGCCAAGGAAGATCGGGGGTGAAGCGATGCTCCGGTGGTTCCACCCCCGATCAACAAGTCCTAAGGTAAGAGAGAGAGGGGTTTTTAGTGGGTCGGAGGCACCCCCTCAGGGTGCCTCCATCCCCACATAACCTGCGGCATTCTCCAGCTTCGCCGCGGGTATCTGTTGAGCAGATTTTCCCCTCTCTATAATCAAAAAAAAAGAAAAAAAGGGTGTTAGGGTGTTAGGGTGTTAGGGTGTACCGCGCTTCGCGCGGTCTTGTCGCGTTTAGGGGTTTTAAAAATCTTTTATTTAATTGGTGACTTTGAGGAGTTATTGATTGTCTCGTTTCATTATCTTTGTAAGAATGGTGTTCTCACTGACTCACCCTTATTTGTTTGTGTCTTGATATTTTCTTGTTTATTCGGATTATTTAGTTAATCACTGCTATTATACAGCTCGTGCTGTGTGCTCCGTGCTGAGTGCTCGTTTGCTTTGCTGATGTGTCGCATTTCGGGGATTGGTGATTGTTTTGATCTTGCAGGGTCATTGATTTGCTTGTGTGGTTTGTGTCTTGTTCTGGAGTCTAATTAAGCTGAGTTATTATTTTTATAGTGAGACTAGCGAGGGTTGGTTTTCACCAACCCCCTTTGGCCCTTGGCGCCTCGCGCTTCGCGTTCGGCGCAATTAGAGGTTCAAATATCATTGGATAGGAATCTTATGTTAATTAGCAGGGGCTGGCGATCCATTCCGCATGGACCCTTGACGCCGTGTGCTTTGTGCCTGGCGCAATTTAGGGGAGTTAAATGGTCATTGGCTGGGTACTTCATGTTATTTAGTGGGGGTCGGCGTTTCGACTCCCGTGGGTCCTTGGCGTCTCGGGCTTTGCGTTTGGCGTAAATTTGGGTCTTGATTGTTTTTGGGGTCTTTTGTGTTTTCAGTATTATGACTGAAAGTACTTTGTGAATGGTATTGTTGTCCTATTGTGACAAGGATTAGTGTATCGTTTTCAAAAGTCTTCGATGCCTGATTTTTGGTCTAGCTCTTACCATGGAATAGTATTTTAATCCTGAACTATCTATTTTCTAGGGACTAATCTTTTCTAATTTTAATTTCAGATCCTGTTGAACGCTCTGGGCTTGGATTCAGTTGATGTGACATGTTATGTTAATCTTTAATTAAGATATTGGAACTCCCTCTTGTTTTGTATTACAACGTTAAACTCTAACGGTTGTATCTGGGATTAAGTCCCTGTAATTGGTCCAAATTTTTCATTTGGTTTATAATGGATTGCAAATTTTTGCAAATTAATCTTGGTCATGGGCGCCTTGCACAAGACCGTCTTAGTCAAGTTGTGTCTGACTTAATTGATATTTGTCTTGTTTCTGAACAATACAGAAATAGGGAAAACAATCCTAGATGGATTAAAAGTCTATGTAATAAAACTGCGATTTGGGACATCACTAGTGATATCACCTCCTCAAAAGTGTGTATTGATGATAGAGGAAATTATTGTGCAATTAAAAAGGGCTCGATTTAGGTGGTAAGTTGCTATTTTCCACCTAAATTTGATGCGGACGTTATGGGTAATATTTTGGACGAAATTTCCAATATTACTCAAAGAGATAATTGCGGATTGATTATTGGCGGTGATTTTAATGCATGGTCCTCAATATGGGGATCTACTAAAAGTAACAGGAGAGAACAGGTGCTTACTAGTTGGGCAGCCTCGAATAGATTAGTGATTTTAAATAATGATGATAAACCTACATATAATTGTATGGGCAAAAGATCATTTGTTGACGTCACATTGGTGTCTGATCACATTGCTGGTAATTTAAATAAATGGGAGGTAGTGGATTTAACTACTCTCAGTGATCATTTATACATTTCCTTTTCTTTTAAAGGAGTTATTGTTCAAAATTTTCCTATAGTAGATATCAGATGGAAAAAAGATTCCTTTGATGTTCATGTCTTTCAATCGAATTTTGAAATTGTTGAAGAAGATTTTCATAAATTTAGAGCTATTAGATGTTCCCCTTGGGCCTGCAACAATAATGAAATAAATGATCTAACAACTGATGTTAATAATTTATTAACGAGAGCTTGTGATTTGTCAATGA
>NCVS01002264.1:0-43313 GCA_003055095.1 Goniozus legneri
CGTAAAATGACTTGGTTCAAAGTGACGGTACCTCCCGGACTACAATAACTCACCACTCGATAATTAAGTCAGCTCGAAACTGATTGTAACAAATTGACAATTGATGAATCGTAATTGTATGTCACTTTTCGTTATATTTTCTTCACACAAGAAGTGAAAGTACAGAGGGTGTAATAGTGAAATGTGATCACGACGTCAAAATAACCGCATAACGTCCGACGATGTTCGAAAACCGCGAAAAAGAACAACCACTTCTTCGAGAAATCTTCAAATTTCGTCTGAGTGAACAATAACTCGTTCACACTCGATACCGTGCGATCGGATGAATTTCGCAAGAATAAATTTTCCCACAGAAATTTTCCATTGAAATTTATTTCGTATAAGATAAATTAAAACCGGAATAAATCTGAAAAAATGTAAACAAAAGATTTGCATATGCGAAAATAAAATTTTTACCAATTCGTCACTGCGCTACATCAAGACAAATGTTTTCATTATGTAAACCAAGTGATAGACGACGAGGCAAGAGAGAGAGGGAGAGAGAGAGAGAGAGAGAGAGAGAGGAATCCTTGAAGACGAGTCTAAACACCCACGCGGTGTATTCGAGCACTGATTACAAGTGTGATTGCTTTCGTGCTCGCATGCGGATTATCGTCGACCTTCACGGAAGACTGAATAGGGTATTGACGCTCATGTATATCGATCGAAGAAATTGAGAATTTTATGCACTATGTTTTGAATAAATTAAATTTCAATGAGGAGAAGTCAAGATATAACATCGAGAAAAAATTTGTTGGGCTGAATTATAATTGAACCGTTATTTAATTGAATAAATTATTTTCTTGATGCAGTAAGAAACAAGAGTCGATTTTTCAACAGATTTGACAAGATTTTAGTGCTTCTGGATATTTGTTTCAACCTCGAGTGCATCGAAACGCAAATTTTCGATCAAATGAAGACCCAATAAATCTCGTGCTGTAGGCAAAAATTTGATCTCGCAGGCTTCGCGGTCTCCATCGATTTTCACAGTCTGTGACGAAAGCCCTCAAAATTCCCCCGCGTGGTGAGCAACAGTTGGTGTACGTCGTGCGTAACGAAGACGTTGAGCGAGTCGAGGTACTTTCCCCATAGATCGTTGAGACATCGAGAATGTATTTTAGCAGGTGTACCTTCCCTTCGTTAATTTCATGTCTTTGATTTTTTTTATCTAACCGGCATAAAAACAGAAGCAACACAGGTGGTGTGATTAACTTGGCAATTCTGTCGTACAATTTCCCAATCCATTATCTTTGTTTTTACATTCCTGAACTTGCAGTATTTAATTCCCTCTTATCTCGAGTGCACTTGGTACTTTCATCGTGAAAAAATGCGAAAAACGAGCCATCTTATTGTTATTGCGGCACGATCTTAGCGAGTTCATTTCAAACAATTACAAAGTCTCGCGTCAATCAATCATCGCCATAAAACGATACTTTCTCGATGCAAACGTTCTTTCCCTATCGGAATCAACGAGCAAAGCAAAAAATAGAGAGAGAGAGAGAGAGAGAGAAACGAACTGCGCCAACGGCGGTCGCGATTACGTTACGTACGTAGGGGCGGCGGAAAATAAATTGAATCGCTTGCCAGGCTTAAAGGACGGTAAACTGTTTCATCCGGTTCAATTAACACCCCAGTCTATTTCAATTCGAGCTGAAAAACGCACTCGCTCGCTCTTATCGTCAAACGATATCGAGGTATCGGCCTGATCGAGTACCCTGTACGTTAGAAATCAGATCGGAACGATTCTTCGATTTCACCGATCTTGTAGCTCGTAAAATTTCTTCTTACACAGGAAGGGAGGAAGAAAAGTATAATTACACTTAGAATCGACAAAGATAATCTGCAAACGAGTTTCAACGGTTGCACCTGTACGTTAGACCGACTTCCGGGACACAGGTGCGCGTCCGGCCCTTAATGGAGTCCCAGTTTGAAAACTCGCGCGGGGTCACGGACGTCGAACCCTCCAAACGAGGGTTCCGCCAATTCCTTTTGACTTCCCACACCATGGAAATTTTTATCCGTTAATCCGATTCGCGTAAACTGGCCGATTACCATAATAACCGTTCGCACGATTTCAACACACACCTGTTCAATCAGTTCCGATTGTACGAAACACTCTGACCGTGTCCTTTGTCTGTTTTGTTGTTTCAGAATCGAACGGACGACCCGAGTTCCGAAGTGGGCTGTGGTATCAGGTGCAAAATCGACCAAGTGAGTTGTCATTGTCAATTGGAGAAAAAAGCGAGCAAGAGAAAGAATATTACGTGTCGGCATTTAAATCAATTAAACCCCCACTTCTCCTGGTGCCCGTTCTCGGAAGTTGAATTTAGAGCCACCCCTCGGATGACTCTCTCTCTCCCTCTCTCTCTCTCTCTCTCTCTCTCTCTCTTCCCAGGAAGTTGACGGTAACGACGGTTTCCTACGCGTTACTTTTTTTCGCACGCAAGAGGCATTTCATCGACAGCCCGGGAGAGAGAGAAAGACGAATAAATAAAACGAGATGGAAAAAAATAAAAGGGACGTAGTGTCCCCTGACGGGGCAAATGAGAGTACTTCCGGTGAGTCCCAGTGGACCCCCGTGCAGTAAATGTGACAAATAAAAACAAAGTCGGCTCCCATGTACCGTTTCTCTCTCTCTCTTTCTCTCTCTCTCTCTCTCTCTCTCTCTCTCACACACTCGCACTCACCGAGGTACACCGAACCATGAATGAACTGCTACGCACAGGGCGCGGAATGAAAGAATGGGCCGGTACGGCTTCGTCAGGTTTTAAATTGGATCGCGTACAAGTGCGGACTACTCGGGCGACGGATGTCGGAGCAAATTGACGTGCGACTCCGGATTTTCGTTGCACACGTGTATCTCTTTTCCTCTTCCTCTCTTCTTCTCTTTCGTTTTCGCTTTTCGAACTGTCGACGGAAGTCCGGAATCTACACGATTGTCAATTTTTTGATTAACTTAACTCAAATTTGTAATGTCATTAAGGGGTTATATACCTTTGGAATCAAATTTTTTTAGAATTTTTTAAAGTGTATCATTCACGTTTTTTTCTTAATCAGTTAAATAATTTCCGAAAGTACACATTTTGAAGTATTTGTGGGAATTTTTTCATTGGTAAATTCGATGAAGTGTAGCTCTCGACCGGTGACGCGTTTTTATGGCGGTAGCCATGATATTTCAGGAATGGCTCATCTAAAAATCATGGGATAAGAAAAAATCATTAGTTTATTGTACTACCTCGTTCGTGAACGAAGGAAATTGCATTTTAAACAAAATTAATATTTTTTTTAATCAAAAAACTAAATATTTGATCAATGAAAATCCAATCTTTTTGGAAAAATTGTCACCATTTTTGCAAAAAAAATTTTGAAACAATTTCCTTCGTTCACGAACGAGGTAATACAATAAACTAATGATATTTTCTTGTCCCATGCTTTTTAGATGAGCCGTTCCTGAAATATCGTGGCTACCGCGAGCAACTGATAGAAAAACGCATCACCGGCCGAGAGCTACCAAATGTACAATTTATCGTATTTATCAATAAAAAAATTTACACTAACTCTTCAATATATGTACTTTCGGAAATTATTTGCCTCATTGAAAAAAAACGCGAACAACATACTTTAAAAAATTCTTAAAAAATGATGATATTTTCCAGGCCCAAAGGTATATAACCCCTTAATGAAGAAATATGATTTTCAATTTAAATCAATGAGTATTTCGTATTTGGCATAGAACCGAGTCATTGAAATCGATTCAGAAAACGATGTAAACTTAATTAGCTCATGATTTATTTTTATTGAAAATTTTAAGAAATTTTCCGAAGTGAACGGTTTTCCAAGAACCGAAAATCTTTAGCTCAGCAGAAATTTTAGAAAAGTTGACAATCGATTCCAGAATGTTCAGACGACAGAGGTATTCCTGTATTTAGGAACCAATTAATCATAAGAGAGAGAAAGAGAGAGCTCGAGAATAATTAGAGCGAAAGCGGACGTTTTAATACGTCGAATGATTGTGGGAGCACGCACTGTTGGACGTCCATGTATGATCTGGGCAATATATGATGGAAGTAAGAAATTAAAAAAAACAAAGAACAATACAGAAAAAGGACCCCCGTAGGGCCGGAAGGATATCCAGCAACGCGTGTCTCCACTATAGGAAACAGAGGGGTGGTGATTAAGTGAGAGTGGGTGGGCCAAAGGGCTTGATAAGCTTGCACTTAATTAACGTGTCGCCCTACGAACAAAAAGAAGTGTCATTATAGCCACGATCCCTTCGTGACGACCGCGAAGTGTCGGTCTTCCTTTTTTCAAATGACACAACTGGTTTTAACGTCCTCCAGATTTATTCGAATTCCGTCAGAATTTTTAACATCCTCTGAAAAAATGATATAAATTCGAGCGATATTTGATTTTTTGTCGTATAGATGAGAATAGAACAAAAAAGAAGAGAAGAGAACATAGTATACTACAATTTCAAATTTTTATCTATACCTCAAATTAAATAATCGGTCGACGAGAAATGGTGCAAATGTTCATATGCGATTAATCGAGTTAGCTGAAAATACAGCTGGAATTTTAACCGCTCGGACGGTTACTGGCGATCCAATTTCATAGAAATAGCGAACGTCGAGGCTAGACGGTGGGCGTCGATAAAACGTTACTGTGAGCTTGCGAGACGTTCTCGAATAACAATTTTCCTGTTGAAAACTATGTCAAATTTTTTAGAAAATTTTCGTAATGAAAAAATAGGAAAAAATATAGATAGGTATGACATAAACCGTATATTCATAAAGAAAATGAGTATGAAAATATGCGGATATAAATAACTTTTATCGAGACTGCAAATCTTCTCATTTTATTGGATATGAAAAAAAAAATTTTACGACCAGTTTGAGCGTTAATTACGGCATATACTCACACGTCCGGCTATGTGTGAGGTTACACATGGTTGGAACACGAAGGATTGTACCTCTTCCGGTAATTTCACAGCCCGATAAACGACAGCGATTCGGGATTATTGCCTTTTTTGAACATTTCTTCTATACGTAATATACAGTACAATTAAATCGAATAAAATCCTTATGTATTATCTTTGAGATTGTTAATTACGACTTCGTACAAACTTCCGTGTCTGAAGTGATTTTCGTTCTACGTGAAAAGCGCACGTGCGTGAAAGACTTCAGAGGACGACAATAGCTGACGTTACCATGAATTCAGCGATCCGTGAAGTTCAGTAAAGCCGAATACCAGAGAAATAGGCACTTTCTGCGGTAAAATTTCGAAGGCTTGAATTTTATCTTACGATCGCTGTTCGACACTTTGCGATCAAAACAGGAAAACTTTCAATTCTGGCGCCAGCGATATGCAACATTCGCTATTAAAAATTCCTCCCACTCTCCTAATCATATTAACGATCACGCGTGGCAAATGTTTATTTTCAAAAACGAGAATGCTGATTCGGTAAATACGCATTTTTTTAGCGATAAGTGCATTGAGCTTCTGAAAAATGAATTGATAAAATATTTTTCAAAGTTGCTATCAACTGTGTCGCGCTTAGCGGCTTCGACTCGACTTGCCGGACGCGATTGTTGGTTAATTCGAATTAACCGATTCCGAGGTCACCAGCGGTGTCAATTTTTTTGGACAATTAACGAAACGATTTAAAAAATCATGGCAGAAATGCTCGTCCGGTGAAATTGTGAGGGTTTAAGAAATGAGGAAGAATAAGAAACAAGGAGCGAGAGCGGATGTGCGATGAGGATCTACGATCTACAGGGATTATAGATAATGGTGAACTGTCGCAACACAGTGGCGTATAAACGCGGTAGTGCCCAGAGTATTTAATGAGGAAGTGAGAAATTAGCGGGACGCTCTCGATGTTGTGCCACCGCTTCTTCATCCTGGCTTTTTTTTGTCTTTTTTATATTATATATATTAGTTCCCTTCCTCCACAACGACGAATTTGTCATCCGCCATGAAATTGAATCATAATTCGTGAAAGCAAATTGCCGGATCTAATCGAAGATTGATTGGCCAGCTAATGCGTGAAAATGACGTGAAACCCACATTTTGAAATTCGGCAAAAGTTTACCTTGAATGCGGAACTCATTTGTCACATTTGTAGAGGGTGACACGTCGAAAGTGACATATTAAATGAAAATAAATTAGTACCTACATAGATCATTTCTCTAATAGAAATTTCACGGGATAGGTCCTCATTCAAGGCGTACCTACACCGAAATTAAATTTCTACATATAATTTATGTATTAAAGCCAATACCAGGCTCGAGAAATTATTTATGTGCGAGTCACTTGGATCACTTGAAAATTTTCGCGTTAATAGCTCTCACCCGTTCTCGAGTAAATTGAATAATCGGTAAAAGATAAAATTTAATTGTATTTGACACTCGAGAACGAATCGTTAAGTTCCTCCTCTCCTCGCTCTCGAGAATATCGTTCGTTTCATTGTACTCAATCTGCTAATCGAACAGCAAGCTTCAGCGTCCTTAAGCTACTTTCACTGGTTTCGTTCTTGACACGATGAGCATTTGAAAACGATACAGAAAGTAATTTAATGACAGTATTCAAATCTCGAGAATACAAAATTATAAAGTGGAACTGAGGGTACCATAAATATTGTCTCATTCAGTTGAATTAATTGTTTCGTTTTATTGGGCAACGCCATAAATTTCGTCCTCGCGTCCGAGCAAATTGATATTTCGGGCGAGGAGGTTTTTTTAAATCATCTTTTGTACAAACGATAAAAGGAAACTAAGAAAAAGACGGGTTTGAGATAGCGCGTGCAGCTTGGATGCGTTTCCTTCATAGGCCGTCTTGTTGTCGGACGGGACAAATGCCCACATCCTCTATTTCTCCGACGTAAGTTAATGCGTTAAACTTGCGCTTCGCAAATCCATGCCCCCGGCCTCCCTCGACAGTTTCTTTATATGAACGTGGGTGTATACGAGTTGAGGACGGCACGTGCCGTTTTACAAACGCGCTACACTCAGAGCAGAAAATTTATTCTATTTTATACATTTTTTTCGGATACATCCACTTTAATATTTCATTCTATTAAAATATAAATTATTCGTGTTAGAAATTGGTTCCGTGAAAATAAATATTATTTTTCATTCGAACATTTAAGCCGATAAATTTTTGTTGTTCACATAAATGAAAAAAAAGTTACGAGACGGAACGAGAAATGATATTTTACGATTTCAACTTCGGCAGCAGGTCTTATATTAAATTATTTCATAACAGTCTTCATGAGCCAGCACGGCAACTTCCGGAATAAAGTTCTTTATCGAGTTAAGACTGCTTCTCGAATTTTTCTTTGCGAGCATGAAGACAAAAGAAATATTTTTGTTTAAACGGAATATCAATGTATTTTACAACAAAAAATAATGATTAATTTGATTTATAAAATTTTGTATGGATTTTACAACTCTTGTATTTATTTTTCCAGTGTACGAAAGGTTGCGGTGCATGGCAGCAAGCACTGGACACAAGTTGTCAAGCAGTTTGCGTACGTGTAATAGCATTTTTTCTTTTACTGTTTACACAAAATTATAATTTTTCAATTATTTTTAACGCGAGTGTATTTTCATGACAGAATGGGACGCAAGAGTTACTGCCACCCAAGGAATTGTACTGTGTGCTAGGATGTCACGATGCATTGAACCGATACTTCCAACAGCTCAAAGGTAAAAATAAATTTTAATAAACAACTAAATCTACTCCACTGAATAACATAAAGAGTTGAACGCATTTACAGTAAATTCTGATACGTATCTAAAAATCTGCAAATTCTCTCGAGTACTGATCAACGTTTTCAATTGGCAATGGCTCTTCATCGTATTTGTCGAAATTACACGAGTCACCCTTCTTATCGCCACTCGGAGGTGTAAAAGGAGGTTTTACCTGCTGCTTGTAAATTTGGATAAAGTCGATACTACAGAAGTATGGATGAAGTTTGATGTCTCTGCTGCCATTTTTCAAATTGCCTATCCGTCTTGTCAAATCAACTTGAAGTAATTTTTTAAGAATGTCCTTGAGATCGTCATCAAAGTGCGAGGCAAATCTGAATTTTCCCGCCACTATTTTCTCGTAAATGCCCATTGGATTTTGCGAGTAAAATGGCGGATAGCCTGCGTTCATCTCGTAAATAAGAATTCCGAAACTCCACCAGTCGACGGCGAATCCGTACCTGAACCGAGAGAATCCAACCGCGTTATGTATTAAAGTAAATTATACACTGAGAATAAAATTGGAATCGACAAAATATTTTGTTTTCAGTACCAAAATGAAAAATTAATTGACGCAGAAAATTTTTTTCTCAGTATTTCGAAGTTACAAACCCTTTTGACAATATCACTTCCGGTGCAAGATAATCGGGAGTACCACAAAGAGTCCATGTTCGTCCATTGATCATTTTGCAAAATCCAAAGTCTGTTATACGCAGATATCCTGATTGGTCGATTAGAATATTCTCCGGTTTGAGATCGCGGTAAATGAGACTGCATTGGTGTAGATACTCCAAAGCCAGTGCAACTTGCGCTGCGTAAAATCTCGCTTGCTTCTCATCGAATTTTCCCATTTTTCTGAGGTGCGTGAACATTTCACCACCAGAAATGAATGGCAACAGCATATAAACGTAGCTGTTATCTATGAAACAGTAATCCATATGAACGAAAAATGGAAAGTTCATACACTGAAGAATTTTTTTCTCATTGATGGTATGCTCGAGCTGTTTCAATTTGATGACTTTTTCTTTACTGAGAACTTTCATCGCATGAAATTTCGACGTCTCTTTGCACTGTACAAGTATTACTCGACCGAAAGCACCCGTGCCGATTGTACAAAATTTTTCAAATTTATCTATATTGTTTCGTTCCGCCTTTTGAATATTTTTCCATTTCTCGTAAAAAGAACTTTTCAACTCGTTGAGAAGACTTTGATATTCCTTGATGTTGTCTAGAAGTAACCGCACAAACTGAGGTTATAGTGCTGTCAATAATTAGGTTAAGTTATGTCAAATAATTCATCGCACGTTTAATCAAAAACGATATTCACTAGAAAAACTATTTTTTCAGTAAGAACATTGTATTATTCGTACCTTCATTCGGTATACATGCTTTTTTATTTTTCTCATTATTTTTCATGCTTAACGACATGAGCTGTCTACTCGGGTACTCGGATAAATTTCAATACACATACAAATGAAATATAAAATAATATTTAGTTTCCAGTTCGATATTTTCATTATTGAAATATTTCAGCGGAAATTGGCGTACCACCAGCCCCTGCATTGGTAGCTGACTCGCTAACGGCTACCTCGTTGCGGCTAGAATGGAAAGGCTTGGATGTGGAACGACGCGGGGGCGGAATATCCTACCTCGTGCAGTGGCGTTACGAGGAACTTGCCGAGACGTGGCAGTATTGCAGAAATCAATCTTGGGGCGAGGACGATCAGATCTTGGTGGACAATTTGCAGCCCTACACCAAGTACCGGGTAAACGATCCCATTCACGAGAAAATCAAACTTCATCAGCCTAATAGCCAGCAACCTACACGCACTCGGTTGACGCAAATTGCAGCGAGTCTAGAACGTTTAATCTTTTGTTTCAGTTTCGCGTTGCGATCCTCCTTAAATCGTCTCAGCACAATCCCGAGCCGATAGTATCGGCACCGAGCGTCGTTATACACACACTCGCCGCCGGTTTGCCGACCTCAGCACCGTTAATTGTAAGAGCCGCGGCTGTCGATAGCTGTCGCGTGTCAGTGACTTGGGAACCCGGCCCGTTCCCGAACGGGCCCTTGCTGTCGTACGTTCTGCGACTGCAAGGGGATGATTACTCCCAGCTTAAGGTACACGCCACGCCAGAATTTATTGACCTATATGTTCGAGCGAATAACTAAACTTTATCGTAGATCTCTTTGATAATAATGATTCTATCGACAATACTTTTTCTTAGCTGACATTCTATACCTACAGGCAGAACGCTACTGTTAAATGTAAGCTTGAACGCTTCTCTGTTCTCACTCTAATAGCTATCCTTAGTTCTGTTAGATCATCGCTGGTTTTACAAGATGAAACTCTTATTTGTGTAAATAGAATAATTATACTAGGCTTGTGCGCTTGTAACTAGCATGTTCAGCTAATTTGCTTATCTCGATTCGCTCATTATAACCATAGTTTCGAAACTTGTATAAACCAGCTGGACGAGATACATTTCTGGCATGGCGTTTTTTTATCTCGCAACTGCAAAATGTCTCCCAACTTTGGTTATTTTCTTTTTCCATTCTGGATCAACTCAAGTACAATTCACTGATTTTTATTTTTCGTTCCGATCAGGATATTCCAACGTCCGACAATACCGATCATTATATGTTTCAAAATCTCGAACCGAATAAAAATTATTCTATAAGTGTAACTATGAGAAACGGAGTGGGCGAGGGTCCTGCTGCCGTTATCAACATCTCGACGAGTCCAGAACCAGCTGGTACTTTTTTCTTTCTTATATCAAATATGGTATTGAATCGTTTAATTTTCAATAACCTTGATAAATTATTTAGTCAAGGATATGCAACAGCCAGTGCTGATTCTGGGAGGTGAACACGTCGTTATGAAACAAGGCGCCGACATGCTGGACGAGCCCAGTGTGGTTTATCAAACAGCGAGTGTAATACGAGGAGTGGCGATTCACGTGGCATCCGCTCAATTATTCATTTCGGACTCTATGGGATATGTATATAGAACGTCGATAAATGAGCCGTCCGAACCTGTCGTCATACTCAATCCAAATCAAGTGAATTTCAAGCCCCTAAGTTTGTCCGTTGATTGGCTGAATCTTCATCTTTACGTTCTGGGCGAGGTGAAACACGCTACCACCGTTTGGCAAATAGCCAGATGCAATCTGGATGGCCGAGGTCTTACAGTAGCCATGGCTGGATTCTTGACTCGACCGTCTCACGTCGAAGTCGATCCCTACAACGGTTACCTCTTCTGGGTCACCAGAAATGGTTTATATCGACTCGATTTGGCTGACATAAGCAATGGAGTCAAACACGAGGTGATTACAGCTTATTTATTCATAATACTTTTTTTTCTAAAAATTGTCACTACGACAAATTGGCAGAAATTCGTAGCAACGTAAAAATTTTTCTCCTTGTTAACGAAGGTGCAGCCTTATCTGATCTTGGAGGATGCTCACTTGGGTGCGTTTACAGTAGATCACACCAATTTTCGGCTTCTGGTCCCTCATCATACTCAGAACACCGTCATATCGGTATCGCTCGATGGTCGAGAGGTTCTTAATTTGAGAGCCAATACGCAACAACCGAAATTCAAGAACGTAGTTTCGTTAGCTATGGCTAATGGTTTGTTTTACTGGACCAATGGTGAGGAAGTTTTAACCGAAGGCTATCATTCTGGACAAAACAGATATTTCCACAATGCGTACCCCGACAGGTAAAATATTTTTTATAAAAATTTAACATCGTTAAATCTCAAACGTTAACAAATTTTTCATTGCAATTTATCTCAACTAATACTCTCGATTTAGTTGATAATTTGTTTAGAGCGTAACAATAACTTTTATGAATTTACAGATCCGACGGTTCGTTTGTCAGCGTAAATGTTTTAATGGATGCGAGTCAACCGGTGCCCGTGCCAGTGAATCCACCGACTGGTGTGCAAGCAGTATTAGGCGCTGAACGAGCGAAAGTTTCCTGGCAAGCACCCCATCTATTGGGTGGCCAAGGCAAAGGCGCCTGGCAGAATTGGTCGTATGAACTGGAAATCAAAGATGAAACTACTGGCGAGACTTTTCGACAAACGGATATTGCAGGATCGGCACATACCGTTTTTAATTTACGAAAAAGGTCAGAATATTCGATTAAAGCAGCAGCATATACTACTGCTGGAAGAGGACCTTGGTCTACGGAATTTCGAGGACGCACATTGAGGTAATTAAAGATAGTGAAATAATAAATAATGATATACATTTAATGAAAAATAATTTTTCTAGGGATGGATCGCACGCTTCAATTTTGTGGTCCGCTAACGAAGGTTTGCTCAAAAGCGACGTAACTGGTGAAAATATCGAAACTCTGTTGTATAGATCAGGGTTAAGAGAATCCGAGAGTCAATATCATATCGTTGACGTCAGTTGGTATAAAGACGTGTTGTATATAGTAGGAAACAATTCTGTATTATATCGATACAACATAACGAGCCATCAGAAAACGAAACTGAACATTCATTCTGTAGGCAGCGTGGCTGTCGATTGGATCTCAAAAAAGTTATATTGGGCTAATCCGAAGCAGCAAATTGTAATTATGAAGAAAAATTAATTTTCTCTTCTATTCCTTATTTTCATTATAAAATTCCGTCATTGCAGAAATTTTTAACAAAAATTTGCAGATTACCAGAGCAAATTTAAACGGATCTCATCAGGAACCGATGGCTATTCTGGCAATCGTTAAGGAATTAATGATCGACTCTTTAGAAGCATATTTATATTGGTCTACTGGACATGCGATAGAAGTAGCGCGCTTGAACGGTCAAGACAGAAGATATTATCATTCGGATGAAATTTTCAATGGAAAGCAAGTTATGGGCTTGACCATGGACACAGAAAATCGACATGTATATTGGATAGTAAGAAGTTACGAAAGCGGGTCAATTCTTTACCGAGCACCAACTTCCGAACGAATACCAATGAATCAGAAAATTCTTCCAGAGAAGGTTTGTTTTCTGTTATCATTTTCTTTAGAGAATAATAATTCATAAATGTTTGAATTTTAGATTTCTGCATTGCAACATCCTAGTATGCAAGGACCGTTATGTTATTTTTCCGAACATTTATTATGGCTCCAAGATGATAAAAATGCAGTCATTGGTGACATGACGGGACAGAATACAGCTATCATCAACGGAATAACATTATCTGAAATTCACATGATAACTATAATGGATTACGCTCTTCATCAATACCCAGAAAATTTGACTTTTGAAAACGTAGTAGTGTTGCCAAATGCCGTAAATCTCGATAGCATTCGTATCGAAGGCACTTGGCGGAATTTCAATATCTCGTGGGATCCAGTTACCAATATCAACTACGGAACGGTATTTTACGAAGTGAAATTTGCCGACTACATCAATACGAATTCCAATCCGGAAATAACGACCGAAACCACGATGCCTTATAACAATTCTGAACAAATTTTGCCGTACTCTCAATTAGATGTTACTGTAAAAGCTTTCACTTATTGGGAAACGGCTCATCACTCTAGAAAAATTTTGAGATCGCCTCAAAGTGTTCCGAGTCAACCAATTAGACCACGAGCTTTTATAGAATTTCATAAACATCCGTTGACCGAACATGTAGACATTTTTTCGATATTCAGGTAAAATTAAAAATTTACATTTTACATTTTTTTTTACATTTTTAAATTATATCCTTAAATCATGAATGAAATTCTAATTATTTATTTTAGATGGGGTTCACCGGAGTTCAGTAACGGTATAATCACTGGATACACAATCGATTGTTGGTTCTTGGAGGCTGAGACGAAAATTCCAGTTTGCCAAAACATTAGTGTATCGGCCAATACTTTAGAATACACCGTTCACCAACTTTTACCAAATACAACATACTACTTCCAAGTACGCGCTTACACAGAAGTGGGACCTGGTCCATATACAGATGTGATCGATATATCAACGAGATACGAGAATCCGGTACCTCAATTACTCGTGGCAACGATCGATGGCGTAAGACTCTCGGATTTGGACGAAGCGATAAATTATACAATTACGAGACATATCGCCGTCGAAGTGAAGCATCTGGCAGTCGAAGACAAAATTTATTGGATCAATGAGATGCAGGAACTGGTCACGTCTCGTGTCAACGGTGCAAACATCACGAAAATACTCTCTTTCAACAACACAGCTTCGAGTTTATGCATTGATTGGGTCGCGAGGAGTTTGTACTGGACAGAATCCGGTTACGGAGAAACGGGAGCGCACATAATGAAACTCGACTTGACTACATGGGAAGCTGGTGCGCTCAACATAAGCAGTGTCATAAGTAGGAGCAAACGTATCGTTAATTTGGATGTGTTACCTCTGATGGGTAAATTATATTGGATAGAATTAACGAAATACGACAGAGGTGTGATAATGCAATCGGATCTGGACGGAAAGAACGTTCAACCGTTCTTCAATCACGTCGAAGACTGCTCGTGTCCGTTCAGGCCATCCGTGGTGCCAATTATGACTATTGATAGCACGAGATCGCAAAAACCTGTCGTATATTGGATATCGTTGGAAGGTCACTTGAACGTGGCTTATATAAATGGATGCGCTTGCAATTTAGTTGTCAGTCCGGGTTTCAATAAAGGACTTCCGCCCACGTCATTAACCGTCGACAAGATGAATATATACTGGTCAAACATGGCGGAGGATCAAATTTACTTCGTCAGTAAAGAATACGCGGATGACACCAAAATTCGTCACTTTTATCTACCGAACGTGCGCAACATAAGAGCGGTCGGTAAATCGTTGCAACCGTACCCAGTCGTCGATTGTTTAATACCAATTCAAGTGCCTTACGAGGTCGAGGAAGTGAAAAAATCCGCAACTAGTATCACAGTTAAACTTCCGAAACCTCTACCTCATTATAACTGCGAGAGTTACAACCTTCCAGCCACTCTTTACACGATTTACGTGTCACAGTGCTTAGAGAATAATCCGACCAAATGCGAATTTGAGAACCGAACGAAATGGCAGACCTACGACAACGAATACGAGATAAAGGATCTGAAACCATTCACGAAGTACAGGATAAAGGTGGCTCTGAGCAACTATTACAGCGATTTGGAATCGCTGAGCTTGGAGTTCGGTCCAGGTATGATTCTACGGACGGGCGCTGGTGCACCGTCTATGCCCGAAAACGTCACCGTACGGGCCCTCACTCCCACGCTCGCGGGTGTTTACTGGTCACCGCCTAAGATATTAAACGCGCCCGCCGTGAATTACGAGGTGCACTGGAGGTCAGTGCGTTTAGTGAACGGTGTGCGTCACAAAGGCGAGCAATTGATAAAAGACGCCGAGCGTTTGCTAGACGGTAGATTATTCACGACGTTACATCCGCTATTGCCCGATCAAGAGTATATGGTTTTTATCCGTGTTTATCCTACCCACGTCAATGACATCTATACGGAGAGTCATGGGCAGAATGTTAAAATGTACCCGGAGCCCAACAACTTGACCTTGATCGCGAACACGGTCAACAGTCTCAACGTTTCCTGGATTCGAACGATCGGCTTGACCGAGAATTTCGTTCTAGAATATAAGGACGTTGGACAGGATCAGTGGCAAGTCGCGACTAACCCGAAAATCGAGAATGAAAAGGTCATGTATTTCATAACCGACCTGCAACCTCGTACTTTATACAAATTTCGTTTGTTGGTCAAATATCCATCTTATAAGGATTATTTTCTGTGGCCACCCGATGGTAGATATACTTATCAGACATTAGGTAATTTTTTTGATCAGTAATAATAAACAGTATGCTTTAGAATCACTGTATGGGCTTTTACTAAACAATTTGTGAAAAATTCTGAGATCGTTATCGTAGTATTTCGTATGAAAAATAAAACAAAACTTGTTCAGAATTTTATGAACTATTTAATAATCGAAAAATATATACAGTAATTCTGGGATACTGCTCGAAATGTAACAAGAGACACGAAAATAATCGTTTTCGTTTTATAGGGGATGTACCCAGTGCACCAGGAAAACCAGTTGTAATAAAATTACGCAGCTCTGTTTATCAATTGAATTGGGAACCGGCTCAAGCGCATGGTTCTCAGATCACGATGTATCAACTCGAAGGTAAAATAGTCGACAACAGTAGCGAGTACAACGTAAATTACGACGAGAGCGGTGAATGGACGCTCTACTACAACGGCACGGATAATTATTGGATAATAATTGGCGATATGGATCATAAGTATCGATTTCGCGTAAAGGCGAAAAATGCATACGGCTCGGGCGAATGGAGTGAGGTGAGCTCCATCATCGATCTGACCGAGTCGAATGGAGGCATACTGGCCTCCCAGCAGCATTTCGGATTGGTATTAGGCCTGAGCGTGCCTGTTATTACCATTATGGTGGTCTGCTTTTGCTACTTTTTCTGCCGTAAGTATGGGACGAGAAATGTTCGATTACGCTTCGCAACTCGTAACTGGCTTTTACGTAAGAGAGATTGAGACACGCTATTAGTAACCCCGCTTTGCTGTAATAACGTTAGCTCGCCAAATTATTTATGGCAAAAATATCTTCAGCAGCGTACAGGCAGCGCAAACAGGACAAAAAAACTATAATGCCACCTGTCGTGTCGGACGTTGAGCTGGCCACGCTGAGAGAGATCCCGCGTGGAAATTTCGTTCAGTCGAACGCTCTTTACGTTTCGGCCATTCAGAACGACACCGATGATTCGATTTTGCCGAAAATTAGAAGGGAGCAGATTACACTTGCGAAGTTTCTGGGCAGTGGAGCGTTCGGAGAGGTCTGTGTTATGCAAATTTTTCGCAGTCACAATTTTTTCTGTCCTTTAACGATAAATGTTTCTCAGGTTTTTCAAGGAAACGCAAAAGACTTGGATGGACCTGGGATCACGTCGGTTGCTATAAAAACCTTGAGAAAAGGCGCTTCGGCCCAAGAAAAGGCCGAATTTTTACAAGAAGCTCGTTTGATGAGCCACTTTAGGCACAAACATGTGTTGCAGTTATTAGGTGTCTGTATGGATACAGATCCTCCGTTGTTGGTACTCGAATTAATGGAAGCTGGAGATTTGCTCAGTTACTTGCGTGCGAGTCGTCCGCTACAACCTCACGATCCTCAAGCTCTACGCCTCCAGGATCTTCTGTCGATATGCGAAGATGTCGCTAGGGGTTGCCGTTACCTCGAAGAACTTCATTTCGTTCATAGAGACCTCGCATGTAGGAACTGCCTTGTGTCGGCTAAAGAAAGAGAAAATCGAGTTGTCAAAATTGGCGATTTTGGTCTCGCAAGAGACATTTACAAAAATGATTATTATCGAAAGGTAATTCATATATTTTTGAGAAATTTTTGAATAAGTGTAAAAAATATCTAAAATTTTAGGAAGGAGAAGGGTTACTCCCCGTAAGATGGATGGCTCCAGAATCTCTAGTAGATGGAGTGTTTACGTCGCAGAGCGATGTTTGGGCATTCGGTGTTCTTATGTGGGAGATAACGTCGTTGGGTCAGCAACCGTATCCTGCGAGAACGAATCTCGAGGTACTTCATCATGTACGCGCTGGGGGTAGATTACCAAAACCGCTCAACTGTCCTTTCGCGTTACATCAATTAATGCTGAGATGCTGGAGCGCTGCAGAAGCGAGGCCCAGTTTCAAAGCGTGTCTCGAACATATCGTGAATCTCAGGCAAAATACGGAAGATAGTGTTTTGAGTCCTGTTCATGCCGGTCATTACTTATCGCGAAAAGGTGAATATATTTACTTGTCGCAATATTCTTAATGACATTTTTACATGACAGTATCATACCGCTTACAATTGTTAATTACGATCGAAAAACTATACTTATTATGCAACGAGCTTGTACATATCACTGATCATTGCATGGCTCCTGCTTGCAGGCGTTTCTAACATGGCTTACTTTGCTGACGAGAATCAAAACCATAATTTAGAAGGTAGGTTTACCGCTAGCATTGCTATCTTTTCATATCACGATTTAACATATCCGAATTAGAGTATCTTGATATTTTCAATTCGTTTGATTTTTACAAAGAATTAAATATTATTGGGGTTTTCAGGTAATTCGAGAAAATCAAACAGTTCGGATAGCAGTCGGGATACGCATTCGTTTCTACAAAATTCTCAAAGTACGTTTTCATTGCAAACCACTGGTGCGCCAAAATATTTGGAGCTACTAGCGCACAACGATGAAGAAATTTTTCGAGAGAATCCCATAAGCGAGTACGAACTGCCAAGATCCACACTCGTTTGTGGTTCGACCATTATCGGACCGAATATATCAACCGACATGACGGAAAATGAAAATGAAAATACAAAGAATTGCGATCCGCAGGAGAAAGGTGAAAGTTGTCTGGAAAATCAGGAGCACTTGCAGAAAAGCAAAATAAATAGATCCTCGACTGTTAGTTTAAATTCACCGGAGCATAAAAGGAGCTCGATTTTAGAAAAGTGCAACGCTGCGGATAGCTCAAAATTAACTAGCTCCGCTATTAAGACAATTACGAACAAAGACTCGCTCGTGTTGTTTCGTGATGAGTGTATGCAAGACGGAAATGTGAATCAACGTGGAGAGTGCGATCTTGGTTTGGGAGGCAAGAGTAATAGTTCGTCAAGTTCAAACTTAAACGTAACTGTACCAACTCGTCAAAATTCGTTATCGAATACTCCTAAAAATGTTTCACCGAAAAACAGCATAATTAATGGGAGTTGCAGGTCGTTGGATAATGATACTAGTTCCATGAAAAACACTTTACCAAAAGTACAAAGAACTCGTTCGAACCTACAGAACGGAAAAGCCAATATACCATTAGTAATAAACAGTGCGTTGTTAAATTTGCTAAGGCAAACTCCTGGTGTCGACGACGGTAACAATCGTGTTACATATACGAATATAAATTCAGACGCAGTGAGAGTAAATGGGTCATGATTATCAATATTGAGAAAGTATAAAGATATAGTGTAAGTAAGATTATTAATTGTAAAGTATTTCGACGTATAACTGTACGAGAATTGAATTGAGCGAATGAATTATGTATCAAACAAATTACCTTACTGCCTTTGATTTTGTATATAATTTAAACGATTTTAATAAAAAATGAAGTAGAATGCATCATATGTGCGTGTGTATTATATAATTATATAGATTATTTGAATAATATATTTATTGAAAAGCTGTAATGTGTTTGTTGTATATGTACAAACAAATTCACAAGAAACATGATAATTTATATCGATGACTGTAATTATTAAGAGTACGAGTTTGTAAGATTGTTGAACATTAAATGACTTGTCTAATGGAATATAGCAAGATACTTTTATGCAGTAGCGAACAGATGGTTATTAATTAGTTAATCATTATAAAAGTGTACATACTCACGAATGTATTGTAATTTTTTATTTTTAAATGCACCTAATTTATGTTCATCGATTGAAACTAGTTACATAAACTATCTGTCAAATTTTTATGAAGATTGAATTTTCCAATTTAACGTTTTTTTAGTAGATCGTGTGAAGTCGAAGGTTATTTCGATTGTGTATATTTTATATAGATGTGATAGAGGCGAATACAAAATGACTGATATATTTTACAATAAGGTTTAGTCATAAATAAGTTCCAGATTTATAGACTGTAATTGTTATTTCATTTAAACCGAACAATATAATTTTTTTTAATTTATTTCTTATTCTCCATCTATTTACTATCCACTTATTTCCATTAATAGATATGTATCAATTAAAAATAAATTCAGAATATATATTTAAAATTATTTTTATTGCATGAAAAAATTTTAAAGATTAACAATTACACATCTAATCAACTATTAAATATGTATTATTAAATTATAATCCTAATATAATATATTTACAGTACCATGGAGGATATAAGTTTTGAAATTCCACACATCTTAAAATACATTCTAGCATACATCCACTCACGACTCACGCATACATTTGTATAAATGATTCGTAACAAGTCTGCAATCATCATTAAACTCGATACATATCTTATTGATTCAAGATACGCTAACTCATTTCTACAGAGATAGCTTAACAAATGTAAATGTATTTTACAAAGCATACAATAACATAGTTGTAGTGCTGAAATCCATCAGGTGCTCGGAAGGTGTTAAACCTAAATTGAAAATGCTACTATATATAGTTACATATAGATATTTAAAATCATACATAGATGATAAAAACATATCATCATTGAAACTTTCACCTATATACTTATGTAGCAGGAGCTGGAACGTCGTCGTCCAGAGATTCGTCTTTACTCATCTCGTGTAGTACAACATATTCCCTTGTACTAAATCCAAATTTAATAACATCTCGTTCCAATAGTTCATGGTACCGTCTTGGTTCCAATTTTACATCATTCACAAATGTACCATTAGCGGAATCCAAATCAATGATGTATGGCCTTATTCGTTTTCCTTCGCCTCCATTATCTCTTTTGAAGGGAACTAATCTGTACTGTAGAGCTGCATGTTGCTTGGAAACAGATGGGTGATCCAAAGGTATATCTGCGATTTTGCGATCTCTTCCCATAAGATATGCCGATTGTCGATGGATGTATAAAACCGGTAATGCCTTCTCTCCCTTAAACGGATACAATCTCCATCTTCGTTTTGGTTTCCTAGCATCAGACGGTTCTGAATATTTGATAACAACTCCATTAACAGTATTTGCATCTTCGGTAAGTTTTCCAGATAAACCAAAATTTGGTTTCTCTTTCTCTTGCACTTTAGATTCATCTTCTTTTTTGACGCTTGGTTTTCCCCACTCGGGAGATGGCTCTGATTTCAGATTAGCATCTTCGAATTTAGATTTCCTAAATCTGTGTTGCCCATCCTGTCGTCTTTCATAGTTGTTGAAATTTCTATTTCTTCTGTAACCATTATTATAATTTCTATGTCTTGGGTGATCATCGCCTCTTCTCGACGGCGAATTTCGACCATGATCGTCTCTAACCTCTGCGTCCCGTCGATTGTCTTTATAATCGCGGTTATCACGGTCCCGATGTGATTTATCACGATGAATATTATCGTTACCTCTTCTCCTATCGTCTTTCTCTTCTCTGTGATTTCGGTGAGAATCTTTATGATCTCTGAACTCTTTCTGATTTCTGTGGGAGTCGCTTTTTTTATGAGACTTCCTCTCTTGATCAGGACTCGATTCGCGTTTTCTCTTCATTGTACACTGTTTTTTGTCACTACAAGATTTGAAAACAGAGCAGTCACTTATTTTACGATTGATATTCCTTTAAATATCTCTTAAAGATGAAACAAAATGAGACGTGACTGTAATTACAGGTTATTCGTACTAATTAGGCATACAATTTACTATGCTTTCAGGCATCGACAAGAGAATGTTCACAACTGCCATCTGCCATAACCGCTTCGGCAACAAGGAAAATTAACTGACGTCAGCGCCACAATCGGCGGCGTCGCTCACTAATTCACTTCTGTTCACTTCGAACTACTTTAAAAAGCTTTAAAGTGCTCACTTAGCTCAGCATGGTGAACATAATGTGCGTATACGCTTTGCTGTAGGCGGTCTGGCCGTCTGAGAGCTTGAAATACCTGAATCCGCTTTTCACTACCTCCTGTAAACTCTGACAATTCCCTTTACTAAACTGTAAGTGATGAAAGTGTAACAACAGTGTATGGCATTTATTTTACCGACGCCGAATTCTTCTGTCGGTAAATCATGTGTGAGTTACTAGGTTAGGTTAGGAGTATTAGAACTTCAAATTGTTACATATTATTAATAATTATTGATAAAATTAAATGTATAAACATTGCATTTATTTATTTTATAAAAAAAAGTATAAAAATATTATTATATACATAATAATACATAATTATGATATCTACAAAGGGATACTTAAATTTTTCATTAACCTAACGGGATCTATCATTATACGAATTTGCCAATTATCAGCCCTATCATTCAGGGCGCCATATACAAAAATAATTGCCACTTTGTTAGAGACAAAAAATTAAGGAAAAAAGATGTATAGCGCTCATTATCAGAATTTACGCGAATAATTGTTTACGTTCTCCAAACATAAATAACCGTAGGAGTAATTCAAGTTTTCTTTTCATTTCTGGCGCCTATTGTTCATTGGAGTCTTATAGAGCTGTCAATGATTTATCTCACTATATCGTACATTTACTTTCAATTTTGGCACTCTGTTCATTCGCGCATCATCATTCATTTCCATGTCAGAGCAATTAATCATGAATCATTACAGATTATAACAATTAAGCTGCGAAGGTCGAATCATCGAAAGTATCGGTACTGCTGTCGGTATTGCTCTCGGCTGCATCGACAAAAGCGGTAGACAGATCACCGGATAGTTTGCTCACCGTCTGCGATGTTACATCATACATAAAGATTTCCCTGTCCCCTCCGACGTCATTACCTTTTGACCTAAAACAAATATGGCAAAAAGAAAAGAATTATAACGAATACGCGTGCATTCAAAAGTTAGCATCTTACGCAACTACGGAGCGAAGTAGGTGTATGTACGAAAAAGGAATTAAAACGCATCGTACCTTCTACTGTTGTACTTTGACAATGCCTAAAGTAACCGACATTGCTGAAATTGACTATTTTTGGCATTGCAGCGTTTAGTTATTAAATACTTTGATAAAAAATATCATCCCGAGTTACACTCAGTCTTTACGTCCGATGTTATTTTTTAGTACGAAGAAGAAAGTGAAAGAGAAAGTTTCGATAGAATGGTAATAAATCAAATAATCAATCGCGAGGTATGAATGCGACCTTTCTAATTCGGAAGACCGATTCTTCCTATTTATCAGATGTAGCACTTGTTGCGCAATGTCACAACAAAATCAGCGTCTTTACGATAGACAGTTTCGAGAAAATAAAATCAAATTTTGCTTACATAGTGACGAGTAGTACAACGGACTGTCTCTGAGGTTCGGTACGGCTCTCCTGTTCGAGCCACTTCTTGTAGTTCTCCGCGGTCGGTTTCTTAACGAGATGCTTGAGAGTGTCACCCGCTAAAAATTTGACTGCTTGAGGATCGTTGGTCCTCCTGCTCTGCTTGATATCTAGTTGTCCCTCCTTGTCGTCTTGAAAATTGTAATCGACCGGTGCGAGAACGACAACGCTGGAGATTCGTCGACCGTTTAATTCGGGCACGTCCGGAATCGGGAAGGAGGCGCCGCTAACTTTGAGCGGCAAGTAGCGATTGTATTGCGCGGTGTCGCGAGGTCCGACCGTAACCGGCTTCAACCTGGTGGCGTCCTCCTGTATGTGCTGCTCCGCCACGGCTTGACCTTGCTCCGTATTCGGATCGAAACGTACTACTTTCATCTCAACGCCACCCGGTCTCAGCGTAGCCTGCTCGAACTTGGTGGCCGGCGCGATCGCCTTCTTCGGATGATCGCCAGTTTTCTGTCTCTTGGCGACGATAGACGGCACCGGCTCGCTCGCGGCTACCGCCGATGCACCTCCGGCTCCGTAGAAATTTGCCAACGCCTCGGGCGGTAATTTCTCGATCGGTATGTCGCCGACCTTGTCGTAATCCAGTATCTGGATATCCGCGTTCCCGAGGATGCCAGAGCTCAGCAACTGTTCCCTGATGTCGTCCGGCACCTCGTCCGGCAGATTCGCTATGTTCTCCTTGATCTTGGCCTCGTTCTTAGGCGACAAGGTTGTCGTCGTCGTGGGCGTTGCGGTCGTGCTCACGCTCGTCGTCGTGGGCGCGGTTGTGGTTGGCTGGGGACGCGCGGTTGTCGACGGATGGAAATTGTCGGTTGGGCTCACCGGAGTCGCAAAGATCTTTTGGGACGGATTGTTAGCTTGGAATACGGGACGTCCCCAAATCGATTGTTGCTGAGTCGATGCAGGGGGATTTCGTTGTTGTTGAGCCGTTTGGAGATTCTGAGCGAAAAAGGCTTGCTGTTGGTTCTGATAAATTTGCTGTTGCTCTAAATTATGCCTGTGCTGTTGTGGTTGTTGGTGGTGTTGTTGATGTTGCGGATGTTGTTGCTGATGCTGTTGCTGGTGCTGTTGCTGCTGTTGCTGATGCTGCTGATGCTGCTGATGTTGTTGGTGTTGAGGCTGCGTTTGATGCAACTGTTGGTGTTGTTGTTGATGTTGTTGTTGAATAGATTCCGCTAGGAATTGATAACTCGCCGGGGCTCGAGTAGCTTGCACTTGCGGAACGTGAGATTGTTGGGGCGAGGAGAATTGACTATGAGACGTCTGCGGGAATGAAGTTGGTTGCGCAGCTGTGCTCGGTGGGAAAGGACCCGGATGAAGCGGGTTTTCTCGGATCGCGTAATGCTGCTCTAATTTCGGCACAGCTTTGAAAATTTCACCATTCTTTTGAGATTGCTGATTTTGAACGGGTAATTGGGCTCCACTCTGATTCTGAGTGTATTTGAATTGCTGACGTCTTCTCTGATCTTGCAATCTCTGTTGCTCCTGCAGCCTGAGATTTTCCTGTTGCCTTTGCTGTTCTAGAATTCTCTGCTGTTCGATCAATCTCTGTTGTTCGGTTTGTCGCTGCTGCTCCAATAATCTCTGATGTTCCTGTTGTCTCTGCTGCTCGTGTTGCCTCTGATGTTCGCGTTGCTTCAGCAGTTCTTGCTGGCGACGTTGCTCGTGGTATCTTTGTTTTTCCAGCTCTTGCTGCTGTTTGAACGGTGGCAGTGGCTGCTGTTGCGGCGGGGACGGTGGTTCGGCGAAGCCTCCGTTCGAGCTGACTTGTAACGGTTGATTTTGGAGGTGAACATTTTGATGGGATACCGAAAGCGTGGGCGGTAATCCGGGCTGCTGAGGATGATTTACGTTGACCCGGTGGGGCGGGCCAAAGTTGTTGAACGGTGCACGCTGCTGGTAATCCGGTAAACCCTGAATGGTTATGGGTAACCGTTGAGGCCTCTGCAGAGGATTGCGATTTGGAGGCGGGCCTTGGAAGGGCGGTTGCTGTTGCTGATGTTGCAAAAAGTTTATCGGAATCTGCTGTTGCGGTTGATGCAGGGCTTGCTGCGGGGGGAAAGAGTTGACAATCCTTTGTTGAGGGAACGCTGGCGGAACTCGCGGATGCGTCGGCTGTAAAGGCGAGAATGGTCCGTGTTGTCGTTTAGACGTTCCTGGAGGTACCGCGACCGATGTTTGCGGTTTCTGTGTGGACGACGGCTGTGACTCGACATCGCTCCTTTTATTATGACTGTTCGGCGGTAATTGTTCCGTTCCGAACGTAACTCGAATACCGCTGCCTCCGGAATGGTAAACTTCGCTATCGGGACGGATAATTGCTCGTAGCGTTGTCGAAGGCTCGGCGGGAGCTGGCGTGGCTGTGTAAACAGGTTCCTCGACGTGAGTTTCTGGATGATCGGGCTTGATCTCCTCGTGCTCCTCGACCGGTGTCAGAGCCGGCACAGGTGGGTCGTAAACGACGCGTGATTTACTGTCACCGTGACCCTTTTTCTTCTCGTATTTAACATAAAATACTTGAATGGGCTCTTTCGTGGGCTTCGGCTGCGGTGGCTGTGGCGGTGGTACAGGCGTCGGTAGAGTTTCGTTAGATTCTTTGATTATAATCTCGATAATTGGTTCCGGCTCGGTGGGATACGGATATCCAACGGGACCATCCTCGTAAATACCCTGATCGTCGGTTTTCGCGCTCGCCAGCGGATTGTACAACGGATCGCGCTGGGAGTATTGAACTATTGGCTCCATCTGAACGGCATAGGGGGGCGGTCTGGCTCCTCGCCGAGGGTAGTAAGCTATCTGCTGTCTCTTGTCGCGACTCTTGGACGTCTCATCCTTGGCGCACTCGGCGACGACTATCGCCGCCACCAAGAGTGTCTGAAACACAACGGGAAAGGTTTCTCTCACAACTAGCCCGGAATTCTATCACGATTCTCGAATTACGTTAAATGTATCGGGAGCGTGACAAAGTTCGGCACGGACATAACTAACCGAGTGACCCGATTAATAACGAGTGGTAAGATCCTGTTAAGTCGTACGAGGCCATTCGATTGGTATTCTAGCGACACCGAACGGACAGTTAGCCGCCATCCTGATAAGCGATTCCCAGTCGCGCTCGTGCTCTCGATATGGCGAGGCCGAGTTACGCCACGTACGAATACGATGCTACCGCGGAAAATACACCGGCGGGGGAAGTCGTATTTCCTTGATGCAATTTACAGCGTAAGGAAGGAAAGAGAAAATTCTTTTTTTGATTTCGGATTCGCGACGCGGACGTTTCTCTTCAGGAATTCGGCGCTCGTTCCTTTTTTTTCGTACGAGTTCGTCTTTCGGCTGGCACATTTTTAGCTCTGCCTCCCGGTCTTATTCGCTCTTACGCTCCGTACGAAAAGGGAAACAGGTTAATCGATATGGGCGATGAAACTGTACGACTTTCTAGATTATACAACTATTTGCATGCTCTTCCGTTTATATTAACCTTTGTTAATTATTTTCCGACGAAAAAACATATCAATTACGAAACTAATATATATTATAATTTTGGTCGATAAAATTTTTTTGAGAATCGAAAAAATATCTCCACGAATAATGGTTCTCTCGATATTATACAAGAGAAGGAAGAAATCGTGTGATTAATAATGAGAAAAACGGGTTCGATAGATCTAGAAGGCGCGAACTTACGGTGAGAACGAAAATGCAAGCAGTTCGCTCGGATCGAAATTATCCGTTCAATTCCCCTGGGAAGGGGAGGGGTGCGCGATAGACCGTAATTACGCGAGTTTTCATAGCGGAAGAGACTCGAGACGCGAGTCGTTTATGGTTTCGATAATTACCAGTTGCAGGAAGCGCATGGCAGACGACGTCTCGGCTTATATTTCCGTACAGGCTCCTTCAATTTCTTCGCTGCTCTTATTTACAAATCACACTTCACTGACTCCACGTGTTTATCGATCTCTCTTTCTCTCGTGATCTCGTCTAACTCGCGGTTAACTCGGACCAGGTAACATCGTACCGCGAGTTGCACGATTAAGTGCGTCGACCGAAGAAACGGTATCGAATGAAGCCACGGACGCGAACTGAAGACAGATTGGGCCTCATACGGGGGGAGGCCCACTGTGCTCTCTCCCTACTCGGGCGCCCACGTCATCCCACCACCGTTGGAATCGAGAGAAGCTCCTCTCTAATATCGAAAGAAACGGTGGGGCAGCCTTTCTCTGGCCGCGTATAGGACACGCTCGATGATGCTACTCTCCTACCTCGGACTGCTTTCTGGCACCGTCAAAGAGCGCACGAAGTGAGATTCGGTATGGAACGAGAATTCGCCCCGGGCGAGTTGAAAAAAGGAAACAAGAAAATCGCTAATTAACGGAGGACGACCTGCGAAAACAATAAAAAAAAGCGAGGTGTGAAAAAGAATTTATTACCGAAAAAAATGAGATAACGGGTCACACTCTCTCCGCTCCTATTTATTATTTCAAGTTCAAGAACAACGATCGATTTACTCAACTTTATTGCCGCAATTTCACGAGTGTTCATAAAAATAGTTTTACATATGAAATTATCCAGTTTCGTTTATGATCTCGAAAGCTTCTTTTAAAAGATACTCAGGCACAACTTCTTCTATTTTATATACTCAATTTTACCATCTTGATTTTTTTTTCAGAGGAAGTAAAAAGAGAGGGGGGGGGGGGGACTAATTGTTCGAGAGAAGAGAAAAGAAGAAGCACCGTGCGAGCGAAGGGAGATGACGAAGGTAGCATCGCCGACTTTCTTCGATCTTTTCCCCGACCCACAGACCGATTATATTTCCAGCAAGCAACATCTCTTCTGCTCCTTGCGCTGGTGCGCGTACGCTGACCTTCCCGAGGCCTCATCGAAACCGAAATCCACCTTTCTTTCACCTCCATGCGTGTATCGGTTTTTCGGTCACCGTGACGACTGAATTGCCCTCCAGCGTAAAGCTATTTTTCCTCTTTTATTTCGAGTATTCGTTAATTTGATTACCTTATTTTCAAATCGAATACAGAGACATTAGAACTTTCTAGAAGAAATTCTCCGGATCCAGGTGTGAATGTATTTAGACCTCTTTCGTAATGTTATCCTTAATATTTTAAAAGTCGGCTGACTTTTTCAGTGCGAAGGTGACAATATCGCTGCGAACGTTTCGAAATGAAAGTTATGACGTTCGTCTCTTGAAGCTCCAGAATTTTGCGTAATCAATTTGAGATTTTTAAGAATAAGCGATTCAATTAACATTTTAATAGTCTATAGAATAAAAGCGGTTCGTAAGCATACAATGGAAAGAGATACACTTGATTCTGAATATTGCGCAACTGTTCTCTTACGAAACAATGAACTCGAAATAATTTAGGCGGATAATTAGTAAAGGGTTATAATAGTTGGTTATAATTTTCGTTAGACGCAAACCGCAGTGTACGTTCGCAGCCTTTCCTTCGACCTTCACGGAACCCGACGAAATTGAAACTCGCCTTTCTTCTTCCCGAGGACGTCTCAAGACATTGCACGGTGGATTATTCGGTGAAAGACTGACTCGATTTATAACCACTAATACATGGAGTCGTTATTACTTTCGCTAAAGGCCGTCGCGAAGACCAACTTTCTGTTGTATTCTTCAAAACGAGAGTACGATATCCTCGTTAGTCCGATTTTGCGCGAGTCTATTCCTTTTTATCACACACCGGTAATTAATTCAACGATTGATACCGCGAGCAGTGATTACAAAAAAGCGGTTCTCAGTTGATCACTTTTACTGCTGTGTGCCTTCGCTTTCCTGTAATTAATACTTTACACACAAGTAGTCCGGAAAATCCCATGCTCTCCTAAACGAACCGAACCAGTAATCCCCTCCACTTGAATTTCAAGCGTGCGCTAATTATGTCATGATTAAAATTCCGATCCTCGGTGCAGTTAACTCGCGCGCGGCTTATCTCATGCTTCTATGAAAACATCTTTCAGTGCGATATTTCTATAAGTCACCTTCACTGCTGTTACGAAAGACAGGATCTCTGCGTAGACCAGTTAAATGGGATGACCTGGTAAATCCTTTAGTTGCAAAAGTCCTGCGTGATGTAAAATTCTCACACTTGTGCAATTCCACAAACGTCCCAGATAAACCTTTCGCGAGACGAGTTATAAGCGCGTTGACTTTTCTGTCCGGTTTTGTGGACCATCTAGTACGAGGCCGAGCTCGTATCGATCGATCGCTAACAGGAAGAAATCAGGACGTGTGTGTAGAGTCATTTTTCTTCTTTCTCTTATCGTTCGTACACATACTAGTTATATTATTATCCCGTTTTGTTTAAATTACGAAATTGTACCTATGTTCAAACTTTACAATTCTAATATATTTTCCACATTGAATAATTAAAAATTTATGGCTAGAATTCTGAATTTAATTAACACTGCGGCAGTTTATAATATTAAAAATATTATATAATATTACGACTGTCATTTTTTATTGATATCGCAGAAAAAATATATGTATGTTAATTTATTTTGAATTTCAGATTATTACGTGCATTCAGAAGGATCCTGAAAATCCTGGCTCCATGTAAAATTAGAATATCCCAATGTATATAATTAAAAAAATTCTATAATTATACCTTGTCTGTTTTTTACTTAATTTACTTCAGTAAAGGTGTAAATATAAACAATAAACATTGAATCAACGCGTTCTGTATGTTTCTTGTAGCGATTTGTAAAACCGAGTATAGAAATTTACTGAAATCTCGCATATCGAAGGAAAAATACTTGAGAAATGAGTTAAAAGAATTTAATTCAATTATGACAGTACAAGTTTAAAAGACAGGGAAGAGAGAGATATATGGATCGTCAATTTCGAAAGTCGATGAAATTCCGTCGGCAATGTAGTTAGGTCCATACGGTATTTGGTATTAATTTCGTGAATCCCCTTCTCCGTCCGTGTGCCGCGGGCAGTGAAGGAACTGGCGATGAGCATTTGGCGAAGATCCAAGCGCCGGCGAGATTCGTAGCGTCCTACTTGGTAAACTTTCACTTACGTTGGCGTAAGAGATCCAAATAGCTAGCCGCAGCTTCGAATATGAAATGTAAGAAAAGCCGACCGCGGGTCAATGATCCACTATTCGCGACAATCGGTTCACCCGTAATTCGCGATCGTAAGAGATGTTATAAAAGAAGAAAAAATAGCTCGATTTCAATTATCCGTTACCGGGAATTCTCGAGCAATCTCGAATAATAGCGTTACGTTACGTATGGACGATGTAAGGCATCGTCGGCCAGTGGCGAATAGTATTTCATTCGCACGTAAGGTAATTAATGCGCCATATTCGCGTTAAAAATTTACGATCAGTGCAAAAGATAAATTGCCTATGACGAGTTTTTTTACGTAAGTTTGAGAAATACGCTACTTTATGCCATTTATAATTCATCGCGAGAGTGATTTTCGGTGCGAAAAAGTTACCAAGAAGATTCTGTTTCCAAATGGAAGAGCGATATTAATCCGTTGATCGGCCATGAAATAGAATTCGGGATACACAGGTGTACCGTTTCTTTCCCGTTAGTTGAATCGATTACTTGGTTATTTTTCTAGGACAAGGATAATCTTCCATAAAAGTGCAAAATTTAGAAGCGAATTCATAACAGTACTCTCTCACAGCTGTCTACGTCGATTATTGCAAAAGAGTTTTTGTGAAACACCGATAGCGTATTGCACGATATTTATCCGCTCGGGTGTTCTCATACCGAGGCCTGAATTACCGAGCAGTTAGCGATACGGTTCTTCTCCAGCTACAAACGTACAATTAATAGATATATATACTATAGTACACCGAGAGTAGCATGTTCATGAGCAATAACGTAACTGTTGAAGAGTGAAAGTGGTGTAAAGTAGAGCGCTCGAGTGATACTGGACTTGTGATAATTAATAAATAAAGCAAACCGACCGATTTTTGTATTTCGAAATTTTTCTTCTAAATATAGAAATATTTCCCAATTCGTTTCGGTCATAGCCGATATTACATATAGCGAACGAAGAAGAATAAACATCGTTTTAATTTATGTTTGTAACTTTCACGTACTCGTATAATAAATATCATTTTTTTTTTCTTCCGGGCATTATTTGCGTACTTTTGCAGTATCTTGACCATTGCGATGCATCATTCGTTCGAGCGATTCTCCCTGCAAGTGCGTTATATAATGTGCATCCTTACGCACACAGCTCGGCGTCATTTAAAAATTGACTTTCCTCTGGGAGAGGTTTATTGTACTTTCTATTCCAAATACTAAATGTCAGAAAACATGTGAAGAGGTTTGAATTGTGGCTACGTTAGAAAGAAAAATAATTACCGTACAAATATAAATCAATTTTTCTTCTCGTACGCACCGAAAGTGTAACCTGTTATGGTGAATGCTCAATTCAAATTTTTCCAGCCAAATTATCGTCAACAAGGAATTTCACATTGCGGTGATTAAAAAAAAATTAATTTAAATAAGGTATTATTACATCGAACACGTTTGTGAAAGCGAAGAAAGTATTAGTAATAGCGCGTGAAGATGGTAATAGCTCAATTTAACTTTGGCGGTCGCTCTGCTATAGTAGTAATGGCCGCTACCGCGCTAGATTGGTGTGACTGTACGACTTGCGGTACAGTTCGATTAAATATTAAGAATATTTTTAGAATATTAGATTTATATGGATGGTTCTTAGATGCTTATGTCGTGGTACGTTATGTCCAATTTAATAATTTTATTGCTCACGTTAAAATATATTATAGCATTACTATTAATCGTCAAATAGGTCTAACATGACACGATGAGACAGGGTTAGAATTCTTCGTTATTATTTTCACCACGTGACGTTGCCACCGTGTGCAATTTCAGAAACATTATTTATAAACAAATGATAATATTTTAGGATTTCTTTCACGACAATATATGGGAAAAGGTACCGCAATGCTGGAGGATAGCATTGCAAGACATATCACCCGAAGAACTTGGTAAATGGATATCTAGAGAAGGTCCATGGTTAGAAATTTTGCTATATTTGGATTTTAAAAATGACGCCAACAAAGTTTATAAAACATTTATATTTTTCCAGCAAACGAGTATGGCCTCTATCTTTGATAGCCCTTCGTCAAGCCATTGATGCCTTACAAATAAATAGAGATTTTAAAAGTTCTACTCGGTTACAATGTACCAGAAGACTGATATCGCAACAAAAGAATCTTTACGAGTCCAAAGTACCAAATGAAATGAATGGCAATAATATTTTATCATATTTAGATAACAATGCTAACTCATTTTCAAAACGAATAAAATTGAAGAAACGTCATGAAATCAAGCATATATCTCGGGTAAAATTTTAAAAAATAATTATGTATATAGGACGAATGCAATTTTATATTTCATCTTTTTAGGAATGCGCTACTTGCGCCTCTCAATCGAGTACCAAACAGATAGTAGATATTGGAGCTGGTATGGGTCACTTAGCTCGAGTATTAGCTTTTCAGTTTGGTTTAAACGTAACTTGTATAGAGCAGGATCATTCTCTCTCTAAACAGGCTGAGTAAGAATTGAGAAATACAAAATAATATGTTTATTCAATAATCATAAATTATTTAACAATAATTATTCATAGAAAATGCGATAACGAGTTACTGATGACTATAAAAAGACAGTCGCCAAATTTTGCTCAACTAAGTCCACGACATATAGCAGCAAGATTAGATTCTACTAGCCGCAAGAAAATGAAATTAGAATCGTTAGATCAAATGGAAAAGAGCAATGTATCTTCCATAGGAATGGAAACAGGATTTGGTATCGTTGGATTACATCCATGTGGCGATTTGGCACCAACATTGTTAAATATTTATGCATCCGAGGCTAATGCCAAATACATATGCATTGTTGGCTGTTGTTATATGAAACTAACATTACAGTTAGTAATAGATCGATACATTCTATTTTATTAAATGGTATAATTCCTATTAATTCTTGATTTTCCAGGTCTAATAATAATTCATTTACTGGTTATCCATTAAGTAACTACATGTTGAATCTCGAAAATCACGAGTTATCGTATTCGGCATTGGAGGTCGCCTGCCACGCAATAGAAAAATATTGTAAAAAACTTAAAACTGGAGATTACCAAGACTTAATTGTAAATAATATTTTACTTTTTAATTTTAAAATAATACAACTCGATAAAACTATAACTTATATTTTAGGTACACGCCTATAGAGCTACACTCGAGACAATATTAATAAAAAAAGACAAATCTTTACGTCGTACGCAATTGAAAAATGTTAAAGTTAAAGACAATATGGGTTTTGAAGAGTACTGTCAGAAAACAACTAGTGTTTTAAATGAACACTTGCGACCCGATCAATCGGATTACAACGACCCATGCATCACTGAATATTTACAACGTTGGAAAGAAGTTGTATCGTTTGGATCGTTACGTCTTTTACTGGCTCCGCTGATAGAAACACTTGTGTTATTAGATAGATTTCTGTTTCTATCAGAAAAGGAATTGAGCCCAACATTGAAACCAATTTTCGACTCCAATATTTCCCCTAGAAATTTTGTACTAACATCGGTTAAAAATTGTTGTTTATGACATTACATTGAGTCTTTTTATATCAATAAATGTTATTATACATTCGTGTATTTTAATACCCAATTGCAAGTGAGGCTTTATACTTATAAATTCGCGCCGAAAATTGAGTTGGAAGAAATTGTTTTTATTGGTCATTACGTCATCGACTCGCTTGTCCAGCGAAATATTTATTTTCAACAAAGAAATGTTTAATTTTTCAAAATTCATCTTAATCGGTTAAAAACCGTCAAGAAACAAACAGAAAGATTTTTCTGGGCAATAATCATCCGAATAGAGAGTCGAAGAAAAAATACAAAACGGAGTTGTGAATTGGACTTTAAAGACGTGCGCGCGCGTACACGCCGCCATTATGCAAGGTTTTTGTCGCGTTTCGGACACCCACCGTAAGAGCGCGCAAGTGTGCACGGTTAGCGACCGCGATAGACGTCGTGAGAGTGCACCCGCTGACGTTCACGTCGGGCAGAGCCGATCCAGTTTCCCTTAAGCCGCTCTCGCGCGTTTGTCTGTTAAACTCGTCGCGGTACCGCGCCGTGTCCTTATAACCGATTATTTTCTCCCTTCCCCCACTCCCTGTCGTACGCGAAACGTGCGAGAGACAGATAGTAAGAGAGAAAGAGATCACACCGCACAGTAGACGCGGCATAGAATTCGAAGATAATATAGAAGGAGCCGGGCGAAGTGAAGGAAGAGAGGAGCGAAAGAGAAAGACGGAAGGAGAAGGATATAAAAAGGGTTTCGCGAGGTTTGCGTGGTTCGCGAGAGTGTGACAGAGATAAAAGAAGGAGAGAGAGAGAGAGAGAGAAGTAGCTCGCGTTGGACGATCAAATCCCGAGTAACAAACGTGTGTAACCGTGTGCCGTGTAGCGGGTGGCAACTAGTCGACGTTTGAAGCGAACGAGAAAACCAGTGCCCTTTAACGAGTTGCAAGAGCACGCGATACCCGGTGCCGTTGTACGACGAAAGGATGGCGTTCAACGGCGATGGTCCCCACTCGAAGAGACAGCGACTCGAGGAATCCGGCCACAGGGTGAGTTTTACCCAGAACTTTGTTTTAACCTATCGCGATAAAAAGATAATTGCGTGTAATCAAAACGCCGCTCCGAGAGTCGACGGTGTCCGGCTTGCTTCGTGAAATCGAGCGCGTCCGTCCTGCGCGAGTGAGACAGCGATACGTCGAGGGACGGAGAAAAAAAATATAAGGAGAAGGGTAGGGGGGATGCGATACACTCACATGCACAGTCACGACAAAGTACGTGAGCGAGAGAGAGAGAGAGAGAGAGAGAGAGAACAGACATGGTAGCGTACACGCCGCGTGTACACTGTCCACGCTCCGAGCCAAAACGTATATAGGCGAGTACAGCAGAGAGAGATAAGGCGAAAAAGCGGGGTTAAAGCCCGGTCGCCATTTATCCGCGTTCGGTTTTTCTCCCGATATCAACCGGCGTCGAGACAATGCTCGCATGCGCGTCTCGCTCCTCTCGTTTTCGTTCCGCCGGTCTGAGTAACGTACGTGCGAAAAGAGCGAGAGAAGGAGAGAGAGAGAGAGAGAGAGAAAATAATTTCTAACTCTCGCGAGTGAATTCCCTCGCGCGCGCGTTCTCGCAGTTCTCGCGCGTGCACTCCGCGCGCACTTTCGTTGCCGCGGCAACCTGTTATCGGCTACGCGTTTAACGCGCCCGAGTCCAGCTACCCCGACGGAAGCGACGTTCGTGCTCTTTATCGTCGCTCCACGTTCCGACGGATAACTCTTTCCGCTCGAATTTTTTGTTTTTTCCTTCTATAATTCGGTTATGGAAACGCAACAGCATTCGCGGTATTGTTTTTTCTCCGAATTCCAGCGTGCATCGTACCAAAATCGATAGTCACTGTTCCCCAAGCGTACTCTGTCAAGGAAGAATGAACACACAAGAAATTAAAGGGTCACTCTTCATTTTTAAACAGCTCAGCTAAAAATCATTGAATCGAATCGAACAGCTGATCATTTTTAACAGAATGATCTTAAACGTTTACTGTTGTTCGTGTTTAAACGATCGTTCAAAAATGAAGCTGTCCTTTAATTTTTTTGAGGATCGTACAAAATTTTCAAATGACTTACACTTTTACAAAGTTTCGATGTGTATTTCTTGTTGATAATACTCAGCTCACCTTTTTAACGCTAACACTGGCAAGTCTCGGACCGTTATCCGGTATACGGAGGTGGAACCTGTGTGTATGTGTGTATGTGTGTGGTCGCTAATCCCGCGCGTGAACTTCATATTAATCGAGCGGCCGGAAGTGGGTAGAGGCGCTCGACGTCACGGGGGTTACTTGTTTTCCTTGGGAAGTTTGGATAGCGCGCTGCAGCGAACGAAGAGTTTCGAAAAGCCACGTTAAAAATGACCCTCGGATTTCCTGGCTCGTGGAAAAATAAGGGAGTTACGTTATCGCGACAATTAAAAGTGTGTTTACACACTAGCGATGATAATGTTGAACTTTATTCGCAATTGCAGTTGACTCGTAATCGCGTGCCCTTTAACTTCATACCTTGGCACGATATTGTAACGGCTGGATCGATAAAATATTCTTTTCGGAGCGTCTGGTTTTGATTTTTTTTCTCTCGTATATCGGACTTCGAGAGCCACTCAAAACCGATTAAAAATGTAATCCATTATCGTATCGTGATAATGCGTGAAGCCTTAAGATTTCGTTTGACGTATTTAACTTTTTCGCTTACAAGCAGATAACATAATCTAATTTTGTACGTGACAGATTTACAATGTACGTTATTCTTTTTCTTGATTATTCTCTTACTCTCTATCGTTCTGGCTTTAGTGTCGCACGTTATAACTAACGTCTACATTTATAATTAAGCTACTATGCGCCCAACTTTTTGTTTTTCCCCCCTTTATTGATAATAATTCATACTTTATTGATACGACCAATCGTAGCGTGACTGACCTTTAGATTGCGTTGCGGAGTATACCGGATCGAAGTTATCCTCGAACGCGCGAAGGAACTCGCGAAAATACGAAGCTAAAACGAACTTAACGGGAACGTTGCGCAGGAACCAGAAGTACAGCCGTAATCGGAATTGCAAGAAAAAAAACTCTGTCGAATCGTCAGCATCGTTCGTTGATTAAAACCGCTGTGTTTGGTAAATAGCGTGTCAGAGAAGGGTTATTCATGCGGAGCGTCATTGACACGACGGAAAAGGCTTCTGGGAATGCGACCTACCTTTGAATTATCGTTACTAGGCACATACACACAATCGCTCTTATAGACAAGAGCCGTTACGTCATCATCTTTTCTTTTTTTTTTCATGTAATGCGAGCACGAGACTTTCTCGCATTCGTGCTCCGACGCTTCTAATTATTTTTCCCATTGAAATATCGCGAGCAAAAAATCCGATTAGATGGTATCGCTTATCTAAGAAGCTTACAACCAATAATTGCGGACGCATGACGCATTAAATTTACTCTAATCGAGGAGAATACACCGTTGAAAATATTGGGTTTTCAAATGAATTCGTTTCGTTAGTAAAAATTTCTATGTTGAAGTTTCAGACGACTGCAAATAACTAATTTCGTATATCGTTTTTCGATTTGATTTCAATAGCAGAGCATTTTCTATGACGCGTTTAATAAAAAATCATTCGAACGACAATAGATCCTTTATTCTTAAAATTGAAAGGTAGTATTTGTTGATTATTTTCCTGATAATACACAACATCGATACGGTACATAATTACGGTAAATTTCAACTCGATAAATACGTTATCGAGTAACTCAACGTAAGCGAACCGTTAACAACGGCTGATTTAAATAAAGTTGAACAAAAAACGGTTATAACTGCGAATCAATGAACTATGTAGCTAGATTCCAATTTATCGAACTGGGATGGGATGAGTTTTCGGAATTCGAGAAAGGGCGAGCATGGAAAGAGATATTTTTTGCACGCTCTCGGTGTCTCCCTTGCACGGTTTTCGTCTCGTGCGAACGACGACACGCGGCCGCGGGCAGCGAGAGCGCGAGAAAATCAATGTTCGGGTGTCGCGCGCGCGCGCTCTCGCAACCGCGCGAATTTTCGACTCCCGTCGATGCGGCTGCACGCGAGCCGCGTGCTCGCGTTCCGACGGACAGGCCGTCTCACGCGTTCAACGACAACGTTGCTTGACGCGCCTGCGCGTCACTCGCTCACCCGAAATATCTCTCTCTATCTCTCTCAGCCGATGCGTAATGCAAAATCTGTCTTCGGTCGTTATCGTCGCGAGCTCCTCTTCTTCGAGATATCTCGCTGAGTCTCCTAATTCGAATCAACTCGAACGCGTCAAATTCGATTACGCGCTCGTCTCGCGCGAACGAGGACCGAAAATACCCTCGCGGACCACTCATCGGGCGTTTTTGGCGCGAATTCGTAAATCGCGAGGCGATTATATTATTTTCGGAGCGGCGAGCGTATTTTTTTTCGCCTCGTGCTCATCGGTATACGTTTGTGGAAGTAAAATGTTTTCCCAGAAGAAAGTACTCGCTCTCCTCTCGCGTCGTTGTCGTTCTTCTTAGCGGCCGTTATTTCTGGTTGCCCGCTCGTCAGAAAATAGCCACCGTACCGAAATAAAAGGCTCCATTCTCGTTAGCGCCCTGAAAATTTCCTTCGCGAAAACCGTGAGCGGCCTGGAGGGAGCCTCTCGACGAAAAAACCGATCGGTGTTACGGTCATTACGCAACGCGAAACGTTGCGAGCGTGGCGAGAGAATCGCGAAACTCGAAGAAATTCAATTTACGAGCTACCACGCGGGATGAGACAAAAAGCGAAATTGCCGGGGAGGATAAAAGGGGGTTGTTCGTCTTCCTTTACGTTTTCATACGGAAACATTGACGCAATAAAATGCTAATGCAATTCTCCCTCACGTCCGTTTTATCGACTGTACGTATATAGTATAAGTATCCTTTAAGAGACGTGAAAAATTCACCAGACGTCAAATTTGTTCGTTATCCTGTTACAAAAGAAAGGGTTTTAATGTAGAGTGGAATATTAGATGGTAGGTATAAAGAGAAAATTTCTGACGATCGAAAACACATTTCCTCGTAACACGGGGGTTTCTCATTAATGCGGACGTGTTAACTTTGCTCTCGCAAGAAGGGCGAAGAGGCGAAATTTCCACGAAATTCCATAATTTCCATAAATTTATCCTATCTCTTTCTGCAAAACCGCGCACGGCGTTGACGTGATTTGGGTTTTACCAGCGGCTCGTGTTGAATAATATATATATTTTATATCGTAGGAAATTAGTTTTGTAGCTTTAACGCGTCATCAAATTCATAAAGTATGAATTAATTAAAAAGAAATGAATTTTCGAACGAACGCATTCGCGGTTTTGCCTAGATGACACTCGGAATTGTAGAAGCGAGTTGAAGTAATACAAAATTGATGGATACCCGTGCCGTACACGCGGCACGCGGCAATAGAATGTTAATGTACGCATATATGTTGGCTCCTTCTCTGTCGAGCAAAATGTTTGCACAAGCCGCGCTATGCGTACGCGTTAATTCCTCATTATGCTTTTCCGTGAGGAAAACTCATTGAGATAAATTTACTCGAATTAACTAAAGCTACGTTCGACGTGTATAAAAAACACAACAGTCGTAATCTGTTGTTTACTTTAATTTTCGAAATTGTAATATTCGAATCGGAATATCGATATCGTTAATCCGAAAAGTTCATTTCGAAAAGTAAATCGAACCATCCAAAGAAAATATTTCCGAGTCGATAAAATTTCACTACTCCATTTGCAAGGAAAATGATTAATCGGAACTGCGCTTTAATACCCGTCGAGTAAATCCGTTTAAAAACGTTGTTTTGATCTGGTTGGGCAATTTAGTCTGGTGCCGCTAACGAGCGTTAAGCGGCGATGATTAATAACGCGAGAATAAAGCCTCGTCTTGCGAAGGTAAATGTCTGAAAAACGATTTCAACTTCGTAATGCAGCACGTCTCGCGTCGAAACGTCATACCGATATTCCAATGGGATATCGGTTTCCGTCCGATTTTACTTATCCGTTACCGGAGAACTTTTCAATACCGTTCACGCAGATCTCGAAGAAATACGCGAATAAGTCTCTTGGTTATTTTTCATACGTGAAGTCGGAAAATCCGTAAAAATTGGATACGTATTGGGAGGACGAAGTGGATGAGGTGTTGCCCAACTTACGAGCCATCTTTCATTCACGGTTTCGGGTTGATATTCTCGAGAAGAGAACTGAAAAATTGAGGAGTGTTCGGGAGCTAACAAGCCGAATGAAATTGAATAGTTTCGGTAACGCTTATATTCAACTTCATCAAAAATCTTAAAGTTATCTCTTTATTACAGAGTATTCTAGAATAATTATGAAATTTTTTACAGCCGCTTTTTTCATTTCCAAGTTCAATTTATTCAAACTTTTCTTCGTTGAATTAGGAACAATTTTTATTACTGGTAGTGTTACTCACTTAAATCTATCAATACAATTTATATTCCATAACTTGGATTTATATCCAAGTTGACTGCAGCTGATAATTCGGTTCGAAGAATAATTTATGACGAAATTGGAGCAAAGCGTGCCCTCGGGTCTAAAGGGCACGTCTGATTAGCAGCCCAAAAATCGAAGTAACTCCGAAATGAACGATGAGAACTTTTTCTCTTCAAAATTTCACGAACATTATAATATTTTAAAGTCTTGCAATAATTTTGGGATAACTTGTACTTAAATTGAATTCGTTTGAATGGTTCCATTGAGGCTTCTATATTTTTAATCCATCTTCCAGTACATATACTATAGATACCTTTCTGTTTTTTCGAAATGGAATTTTATTTCCGCTATTGTTTTTTATGGGCAATTCGGGTGGATATTCCAGCGGGTCGTATGACGCTGCAGCTCGCGGAATTTACGTCCCAGAGCTCATAAACAAGTTGACGAAAACGCATTTCGCTATAGTGTTGCTCCAAACTAATTTATTCTTTCTAGCATTCCGCTTCTTCGTAAGCTCTGTATCGTTCGCGAATTACGCGGATAATGCGAATGCCGACCATTTTGTTCAAACACTCGGAGACTTTGAATTCCGAGCTCAAACAAAGGTGCCGAATCGACGATGGATTCGAAGCCGAGCTATATGCCTTTAGGAATGAGAAATTCACACTTGGCAGGTGTTCCCGCATGTTCGGGAGGATGACCGGGAATCGCGCATGAGCGGGGAACGTCATTCGCTCGATTGCGCACAATATTTCCGTCTTTCCGGTAGGAAATGACGTCTCTTATCAAGTCGAAATTTGTCATTGGCTCACCACCATCTATTTTCGACTAGAGTCTATAAATGCGTTTTAGCGAATGCATCGGTGAGGAATGCACCGCAGTTGTCGATCGATATTTTTAACAAGGATTATTTTCTTATAAGCTTAAATTCGACGAAATTGTCAATCTAACGGTTTCGGCAACAAATTGGCTCTCCCATGATATATTTTTCAAAATGTTTCTCCCAGATATTCAACTTTCCTATCTCGACAATTGTTCGGCATACAACTCGGCGTGCATTCCAAAAGTTAGCGGCACTTTCGAATTCGTCTTTTATTGGATTTGTCCATTGAGATAACAATACAACTTATATATCTTTGTTCGAGTTTTCCCACTTCCACCTTTACGCTGCAACCAGAACGAAGTTGAAATATTCGCGTGCGTAATTCGATGCGCATTTCTGCGATGATTCGGGTCTTGCCGGTAATTTAGCACGAACGTCAAAAACGCATTCTAATCGATCGAGACGCGGCGAAACAACTTCGCAATAATTCATCCACGCTTAGCTCTCGGGATGAGAAATTATTTCTACCTCTTCGTTAACTCCTCCCGTGAAGCATTTAATAAGAGGACGATGAAGAAGATAGGAGTGGGGAGGGGGATAGCAACTTCGTCGTCATATAACGTCTCGTTATCGTCTGTTTACACCGACGTTTTCCTACGGCACGGGCACGGCGAGAAGCATTCGCGACCTTTATACACCCGCGCACGGTGCGAAAATTTACAGCGTCGGGCTAAACCGAATTAAGGCCGGCGCGAAGTTAGTACGAGCGAGAAAATGAAATTAGAACGTCGATCGGATGCGCGCACTAGCGTGCTTTTCGAACCGTTAGACGTAGAAGAGCGTGTAGTTCGACTTTTCGGTTTTTCATCCGAGGCGAACTCGCGTGTAACGAACCACGGTCACCTCTTGCCCTTTCCAGGGGAATGAGATTTTTTGCTAGAGGGTGTACGCGTTGTTGAATAAAATAATAATTCAATCTTCGAGAACTTTCATTTAAAAGATGCAGAGAGGCGAGAACTTGTTCGCTCTACGTTTTTAAGGGATTTTGTACGTAAAAGTAGTCTCGAGCATTGCAAACGAAATTAAATATCGACAATTTCGACATTTTTTCTCACATCTCGATACGACACGATTAAATTATCCAGCGATATAACTTTCTCGAACGGGATATTCGCATTTAAATTTTCATTAGCGCGAACAATTATCGATACGTATTGACTTTATTGCTTCCGAAGTGAATTCGAGTTTTATTGCCTAGTTATTACGCGCACGATTGAATTCCGTGAGCGTTTTATAATTGCAAGGCAGCAGGTAATAATAGACGGAAGTGTGTCATCGGGTGGGTACAATCTTGACCCTTCCTTCGGCCCGCTAACGTCTAAATTATTATTTATGGGCATTGAAATTACGCGTGTGCCAGTTAGAACGTCGCACGAAGAGTCGACTTTGTGTTTTATTGATCGTGTATGGTAGGGAGCCTAGCAGCTATAGGTTACCATATAAGAACTATTGGAAAGTCCCGATCGATTCGTCCGTCGGTTGATATCGGAAGGAGCTTCTCCCGAGACGAGAAAAAATTGCGAAAGAATCATTCCGAATGAAAATAATTCGCGAGATGAATGGGAATAACGATTCTACGATATTTATGGATAAAATTTCCAATGATTCGAGACGTCATCGCTCGGGGGATACTGGAATAACAATAAAGCGGAGCGACGAGTCGACTCGAAAGCATTTTTCCTTCCATTTGCATATCGGCGCGCTATCGATTCCAGTCGAACGACTCCACGAGTTCCTCCCGAATATTCGAAGCGTCGTTGCGCCGCGGTGGGACGATTTTCTCTTCCGCTCTCGCCGCGTGCTCTCGCCGCGACATCGATCGACACCTTCCAGTCCCATCGGTAAGCTCGACATTGACGCGTTGAAATCATCGGTAAAATTTCGTTTCGTTTAATAACGGGGAACGTTGAAGCGAAGGGGCGGTCGTTTCGACTCTGATTTATCAGTGCTCGGGGAAGAGTAAACGCTTCTTCGACGCGTCGCGTCCACAGTTTTAACGTTGTCGCGTACGGGGTAGGGCACGTTGAACTCGTAAACTCGTGCGTTCTTCTCGCGCGATCGTGAAAACCAAAATTTACGAGCCGCGGACAGCAGCTCGACTTAGGTGATGGGCGAGCGTGCCCACGTTGCCGGAAAATTCGTTTTACCCGCCAAACTTTACGAGACGAGAGCGAGTATAAATTATCGATCGCGCTATTTTTCCATTTAGTTTGCACCCGCTATTTTTGTTCCTCGTTCCTACGACGGCGAAGGGGGTTGAACGGAATTCGAATTATATTTTTTATGTCTTGGATCTAACGACAATAGCGGGTAGGACGGCAGGAAGAAGAAGAGAGAAAGCGGACTGCGAAATTAAATCGAATTACATCCGGCGGCCAAAAACAAAAGACAGTGGCTGCTACTCTCTTTCGCTGTCGCTTCACGAGCCTTCAGTTGGGGTATTGTTCTGGTACAATAAACGCGTTCGCGATCAATTGGCTGTAACGAGAGGGTTATGCG
>NCVS01002264.1:47809-90902 GCA_003055095.1 Goniozus legneri
AGAGAGAGAGAGAGAGAGACGAATAAAATCGCGTGACCCACATCCTGTCGAACTACCGACAGCTACCTTTTATAATTAACCTTTTCTGACCGGGACACTAATCTCGAGACTGGCTTCGCGCTCGTCTCGCTCGATTTCTCCTCAATCGGACGTGCCCGGCAGATTTATCGATTTCTCGAAACTCACATTTTTTTCCGTCTCGCTTGAGGGCTCATAGTGAGAACTAGAAGAGGGAGAAAAGGTGGAGAGAGCTCTAGAGGGCGGTCTTCATTGAGCGTGCAGCCACGTGGTTGGCTCCCTGCCAAAAAACGCAGTTATGTTTATAACAACGTATAAAACGCTCTGTGTGCGATTTTGATGTCTGTAAAGTTGGCACCTCAAATATTGAATTCATACGAGTTCTGATTAGAGTTTGAAGTTGTCCGAAAGACACATACAAGTATTTCCATATTTTTTATAGAGTTCAGATTGGTTTCGTTGAAAAAATTTTAGGTTGCCAAGTTCGTGGACCACCCCAACTTTCAGCGTTACGAGTTTTTATTAGCCTAAATAAGATTTTTTTGTAAATTATCAAAGTGTGGGGAGAAAATGGTGAAAAATGAAAAATAGACTAGGCAGGAGTTCCAATAGTCCCGATCGTAGTTTTGCATTCCGCACGAAGAGTTGTAATGAGTATTCTCATGATACATGGAACAAAACATGCAATTTTGGAGGTATACACGAGATCCCCATCGAGGTCTGCTCGCTGACTGAGAGATCTTGGACGACGAGCCGGACATTCCTGCGGAATTTCGACGGCTTCCTCCCGCGCGCGCGCCTCGCTCGCGGGGTAGAGAGTCGCTCGGATTGCACTTGGCCACGCGCCAGCCTTTTTTCTCCCTCGAGCGAGAGCTTATATTTCTTTTTTTTTTGCTCCAAGTCTCTGCCGTTGGACGAAACTAATTTGTCACCCGGTCGACGTTTCATCCAAAAACGTTTATCACGAAGGACTTTTGAGATTCATACACCGCGATTTGTTCGAACGGCGCGTTTATTAGCGTCGCGATTAGGCGACTTACGAGCTCCGGTATAAATATTCATTTCGATTGACTATCCAGCGCGATATAAAGTTCGGAATACTCATTGACCCAGTTGCTGTCCATGTCGTTCTCGTCAACGGTCTATTATTCATCGCGCGCGCTCCCAACGAGAGAGCGGCTTTTGAAACGCAATTTACGATCTCGTCGATCTATGAATGAAAATGTACGATCGGGATTCGCCACGACGGTGTTTAATTTCTCGATTCAGCTGAGCGAGATGCATCGTTTAGCGGGAACAAATGAGCCGCGATTTCTTTCCGCGTGACGCATGTATTATTCATACCCGCTGGTCGAACTCGCCGGTGGGGATAAAAACGCGCCAGCGTTCGCTAAACTCTTCCCCGATCGGTAACAGGTGCAAAATTCAAGGGGAGAGATACATTTACTGCCTTCGAAAAATTAATTTCAGTTTTTTTTCCTCGGGATATAAAATGAGGTCTAGAGGTCACGTCGTTGAAGTTTCAAGATTCAATTGAGAGTTTTTACAACCTTTTAATTATTTCGCGAAAGAAAGGATCTTTAACATCCGAAAGAACCATAAACCACGACGAGTTTCGAAAATATAAAATTAATTATAGTCCGAAAGAAGATTCACCGGTATCGACAGCAATTCGTCGATCTAAATGTATCACGGATCAACGTGTCGGGTTGTGTATTTGACTAACGATCCACGTCACGACGAGAGCGTTGAGTAATTGAGACCCGATAACGGCTAGAAATAAGATTTGGTCATCTCGGTAGGGCAGCAGCCGGCAAATTTCAACTGGCCGGCATTTTTCCGGCCCGGCGTATCCCTCATCGGAGTCCCGCGTGGATCGTCAAGCTCGCGACACCTCACGACTCCTGCACTATTTCCGTTCGACTCGGATGCCGGCGTCGTGAAAAGAGAGCCTCCGTGTCCCGTACATTATTTATAGATTTCTCGTCGGCTTTTACGCGCCGCGTGCCGCGGTGAGAAAATTCTCGAGCCAAAAACTTCCCTCGTACACGCCGAATCGACGAGCTTAATCGAATTTTCGAGCTGCAACGGCCCGACGATGGGACGGCACGATCGGGGGAGAGGGGGGGGGGGATGAAATTAGGGGGTTAACCGCAGAACGGATTAGCCGGTTTTAACGATACCGAAGCTCGTATATATTCCGCAACTCGCTGACAAGATAATCTTCGCGCTTTATGTTCATCTTTACGAAATCGCTGTTTTGTATTCGCGTAATAATTTTTTCTCGTGTAAACACGAGCATTACCGACAGATAAATAATCGGTTAAATCGGTATCGTTAATTATTACGATCACGAGCTCACATTTTTCTTTTTCACGCGAGATACGGCCCGGATTGATACTCGATAAGCGCAGGCGTGACGGCACGTTTATCGAATTCACGCTCTTATCTACTGTTCTGTTTTTTTCACTAACATCGTGTTGTTGTTTTTGATTACAGAATCATGACTACGGTGGCTACGGTGAGGAACCGAGACGCAAAAGGTGAGTGACTCTTTCGCAGTTTCGTAAAGAAATATATGTACGCGTGTGTTTTTGTAAGCGGGCATGTATATATAAGGAATACAAACTGCCGCACGATATCGGCGTCGCGATCTAGTTAGCTTCGATTTCTCTACGGCCGATTGATTTTACGATTATTCCGCGTTTTCCACGGCCCATTAACCCAGTATATAACTTGTTTTATTTCGCCGATGAATCTGGGCTTCCGTTTCGGTGCGGGTCCACTCTCTCGGCCCCCGGGTTACGCGTCTCATTTGCTTCGCAAACTGCACCTCTCCCACGCCTATAATAGTATATACGTGTATATCTATACACGTACCCCTTTACCCATTCGAATTTGCATCCTTACGATCTTGCCTTTTTATAAAACCCGTAGTTTCACGGTTGCGCGCTACGTAATAACCCTCCTCGCCCTTCGCGATTTTAATTTCCAATTTTCTTTCGACCCCTTTTTATTTTACCTACTGCATGCCTTTATTCCGCCAACCCAAACGGTTTTCCTTAAAATCCGATAACGAGATCGTCGATTATACTCATCCGTGTATTTTATCCGAGGACGGGTAATTGATCGGAGATTACAACCCTTAAAGGACCGGAATGGATACGTTGGTAGCCGCAAATGCAGTTTTTATTTGTATTTGCTTATGCACCCGTGTTATTTTCCATTGTATTAAAGAAAAAGAATACACAAAGAAACCACAGTTGAATGAAATAAAAGATTTTAATGTATTCTTCGGTTTTCTCGTATACTCGATAGATTTGTCAAAGTTAAGTCGCAAGATTGTCTTTATTTCTCGCTGGTTTGTCTCTCCGATGTTTTTAGACGTACATCTCAATCCGCAATTCGCGCGTGTGCGATATTCGTTTTGGAGTTTGGGCGTATATAACACGCGTTTTTTTTTATTCCAATGCCGAATATCGATTGAGCATTCATTTATGCAACGTCGCAGTCTTCGCTTTTATGCATATGTATTATAACGTGCTCGCATCGCGTAATTTGCATTCTTTTGAGTGCAGTTACGGCATATTCCACAGCGCTCTTCTGCGTTGCGACCATCAAAATTTTTTTTCACGACTTAGCCTATGGACCGTCCTTGAAAGTTTAGCCGTAAAATGCTCTCTATATCCATCCACTTCCATATCGCTCTTGTCTTTTTTACCGCGCGAGATTATATTAAATTTTTGATTCGTCGGAATCGACTGTACGAAAAGTCCTGCATTGTAAGAAGCTGATATATATCCGAAGATATCAAAGTTCTGCCCATGTCGAATCGCACTTAACGCTCGAGTTAACTTCTTATTATTAGACTTTGGGCTGCACTCACGGATAAGCTCCTAAACTTGCTAACCGGCTGTTCCGTTTTAATTAATTTCATCTTCCAACGCGTGACACTGCAGATATATAACTACATCTCACTCGTTTCGCGATTATTAAGAGGCTGTTTCGTATTGCTCAGAGTACGCTTTGTTACTCATTATCGATGAGAAATGTATTTTATTCTCGCTTCCGATAATTCAACTCCCAGGAAATGTAAAGATACAACGTGTCTATACTTAACCTTTGAATTCCGGTTTGAATACATTCTTTCCCCATTTGTCAATTTTTCCTCAAATCGAAGTATATTCAGCCAGAGATAAATTCTCAATCGCGTCGTATAATTTTCGCGAAATGGATTCCCGGGAATCTTTAACCTTTTCTTATTCCCTGGTGAAAAGTGGTACGTAAATTTTCGAGTGGTTATATAGTTAATCCGCGGTAGGCGAATCGCGCTGCCCGCCTCCACACCGAATTTTTCTCGGAACGTGGTCTTCCTTTCTCTCTCGCTCGCTCTACCACAGTTACACCGCGAAACGAATTACCCTGGCAGTAGGATGAACGACCCGTGTCTGTAATTCAAACGAACTTGAAACGTATAGCCTCGGCCTAAACGCGAAATGAACGCAATTTTGTACCAGAATTATCTCACGGGAGAGACTTGCATGGATACACAAAAGTCGAAAATGAGAAATTCTTAGAATTTTTATTCTCCCGATTTGACGCAAGAGATACGAGTACCAGAGTTTTTACCGAGCTTATGAAACTGCGGGAATTTTCTATTAAAAGTTTTGTAAATAAAGGACATTGTGTGTTGTTTGTCATTTATATAAACAAGATATTTTAAATATATCTCAGGGTAAGCGTGTTTGTTTTAACTACGGGACTCGGGTGAAAACGAAACAGATTTAGTTCCGTAATAATGAGTTAAACATAGAATATTCGAATGAACGTTAATCCATAAAAAATCAATTGATATTCGGAAACAATCTTTTCGCTTCGAACAAAAAGCTATATCGCAAGCGATACAATTTTACGGTATCGAAACTTCATTATACATGCATCCTGGTCAACTTTGAAATATTTTTCTTCCCATTTCAACTTTTTTTTTATGCAATTTAAAAAGTGCACGAGATAGACCGATCGAGAAGAGTCTTATCGATTTTTAACCCCCACGCGATATATATCGATAACATGGAAATCTCGGCGGGAAATTACCCGAGCGATATCGGGTTCCCTTTTTGCCCTCCTATCCGCTTTCTCGCGGACTTGGATGTATATCCGTCGACTGTATATTTATCCTCTCACGGTATCTCGGAGATTCAGCTCTTTTCTTTCTCCATTCGAACTCTTCAATTTAGCGAAAAATTTTTCCGATTCGCGTCGTCGGATTGCAACTCACGGTAATCCAACGACGAACGATTACATCTTAATGGAGAAATGTATTACGGACCGACGCGAGATCCCGAGTCCCGCTGGTTTAATATTTTGACGTTTTTCGAGCGAGTTATAACGTCAACTCATCGAATGGCGATCGTTGATGAAGCAACGCGATCGTCGTTGTTCCGATCAAAGGCTCGTTTTACGTCGTTTTTTCTGGTCCCGATTAATTTTACTTATAGTGTTAACACGATGAACCGCAATTAAACGCTGTGAAATGACTTTGTGTTGCAGGGAAGACAATAACAAACCGAACCACGTTCTACTGTTCACAATTATCAACCCTGTCTACCCCATCACCGTGGTGAGTAAAATGTCAGATTTTTATTGTGGTCAATAATGTTGGACTGATTGAAGGGGGAAATAAAAATTTAACCGATGGAGTAAGAAAATTTCATAAAAATATCTAGAGTATATCGAATGATGTATTTTTTGGCTGGAAGGTACTATGTATTGAGCGCGATAAAAAGATCCTCGATATTGACTTTTTTACCGTGTGCCAGAAAAGCCCAGCGCCGGAAGCTCGCGCGGGTATACGCTAGAGCCGTTGTTATGTATTAAACGATGGACCGTCTCGGTACATCGTGCGATACACATGCATGCATATCTCGCGCAAATTGTATCGCGCGTTCGCTCACGTCGTGTATATAAGAGCGAGTATTTCACCGCCATCTCCGCAAAGAACTTCACGATAACATTGAATTTATTAAAAGAAAGAGAGAAGAGAAAGTCGAATCAGAAATTTCACAAAGCCCGTTTCGCTCAACTTTCGAGCCAAGAAAGGGAAAGAATTTCAAAAAAATCGTGTTTTGAATTTCTCCCTCTTTAACGAAGCTCGAGTAAGAATGCGCAAAAATTTCGTTGCGTTATGCATTCCGTGGAATACCTTTGGAGCTTGTATTCTATCCTTTTTTTCACGAAATTTTCTCTCCCGCGACATCGATCCGACTATTGTGCGAATTTTTTTGCGCGAATGCACAGTTGAAGTTGCAAACTAAATTCCACACTAATTAGCTGTTGGAAGTGTCATTCAAGGGAACGCAATTTTCGTTTTGAATCGACGAAAATATCCCCTGTTAATTCGATGAATTGCAGAACTTTGTAAACGCGTTATTAGAAATTGTTTCTTGTTTCGCGTTCTCAACAGTCACGTGCACCGATAAATGAAAACACAAAGTTTTATCAACGAAACGATCTAAGAAATAACATTTGCGGACGGTGTAGCGACGAAAAATCGAAAATGTATATAGACATATACAATATATGTATAATCGAAAGGGTAGAAAACTGGAGCGAATGCTGGCACAACGTCAGAGCACCGGTAGATTTCACAGGCCCCCGTCGGTCTGTATTTTATTTTTGTTTTGCGCCAATAATAGATGAGCTTTGCACTCATAGTGCTTCTCTTCTGCCGTTCTCGCTGTCCTCCTCTTTCCCTCAGACACTCGACTCGCACGCACTCGTGAGTTTCGCTCTCACTCGTTAGCGATCGGTGCATTGTTTGCACTCCGTTCGCGGTCTCGCTCTCGCATAGTTACCCGGTCACGTAACACTATTTTCTCTCTTTCTAACCATCCAGCGACGCACTAATTAAGGCGCGTCTCGAGAGCCCCGGTATATAACGTCGCCTAGTTGTTTCCTAGTTTTCTTTGTCCCTGGTACGCCGTATGCTCCCCTTTTCCCGCTTCATCTTTTTCTTATTCTTCGCTTCTAGCGCTAATTATGGTTAGGTATCTGTCGTGACTGTAAAGAGACGTTCGCCGTGAATAACGAAACGCACGTGTCGCTCCCTGCCCTCCCGACAATCGCGAATTACAACGTCTGTTGCCTCCGAATCGGAGGGTCACTTTTAATCCCACCGACAGACTCAATCTTCGGTTTTAGCGTTAGCGCGGAGTGAGTCATTATTTTAAATAAGATTCACTGATTCACGCGAGTCCGCTCGCGTGAGTGATGGCATTCGGCAGAATGTTTCGCGTGCGTTGGGCAATCGCTAAGTAAATAACGAGCCGACTCGCTTCGGACCGTGACGAGAAACCTCGCGTCTGTCCGAGCACAAATTTTAAACGTAACTTTACTGCTCCTACCTGCTGAATTAATCATTCTCGAGAAGTTTGTTAATGCGTATTTGCGCAAAAAATATCTTCGCGCGAGATAGTATGATTTTATGTATATAAAAAATGACATTATTTTTAACGCACGATGTTGTTATCTTGTTTTCTTCGGGGAAATAATCTAATTCTTTAAATGTAATAACGTCCGTATATAATTGTGAGTTAAATGAGAACTGTCATTTATCAGTTTAGTAAAGTTTAGTTTAGTTTAGTTTTTGTTGTGTTAACAATACTAACATGATCTATTAAGTTTTTAAATTGATTTATAAAATGAAAATATACTAGGGTGAGAAATGTTATTGTTCATCTTACGTTTTCATCTACACGGAGAGAAAAAAATAGTAATGTTCACAATGCAACATAGTAACCATTACTAAGTTACTTAGTAATTATTACTACGTTACATAATAACGATGATTTTCACCCGACGAAATTCATTCGACATAGTAAATACCAATATGTAAATGGTAATGTCAACTTTACTATCTTACATAGATGTCGTAGCGTGCATATATAAATATTTTTAGTGACGACTGCTATGTAACAATGTTACATGGTATTCAGTACCATTTCCCATAGTTTTCATTCCTATGCAGCATAGCAATATTTCCAATTTGCTTCATTACTATGTGACATAGTGAATAATACCATGTACATTGTAATGATTACTATTTCAGATAGTATCGTTTATGAGTTTTCTGAAATATAAGTTTGATTATTATGTAGCATGGTAAACATTACTATTTTTTTCTCTCCGTGTATGTAGGCAGGGAATGAATCTAATTGCAAACGGAATATAAGATTTTGATTTTTCAAGTCGCATATAGTATTGGAGTGTACTTCATTCCGGAGTCGAGTTTTAATAGCTCGAGAAAAGGGTCGTAAATGCCCTTTGCTGGCATCCACTCGAAGACTTTCAACAACTCCGAATATGTCTCCGAGGGGTATCTATTATGATACTAGGTGGAACTTTCCTACTTAAGTGACAGTCATTTCGCGAAACGTTAATGATAGAGCAATTTTAGTCGGGAGCAGATAATTCGTCGACATTTCCGAGCCATCGATGGAATTTTCGCATTCTCATTGCCAACTCCCTCGCGAACGAAGAGAGTGAATAAGAGAGCGAGAGAGGGAGAGAACTAAAATGATTAGCTCGTCGGTTTATCGTCGCGATAGAAATATAATAGCGGGGCAATAACTCACGAGGAATTGATGCGTCACAAGACGCCGATAAACGTCAAACCCGTAAATTTAGCGGTTAGTCGACGATTCGGCAAACGCCTAACGGTTTGCGTTACTCGCACGCTCTACTCGAATTTTCAACTGCTGTTGGCGCCTACAGGCCAACTTGGAAAGATTTCGCAACTTCTCGAGCCCATCAGCAAGCAAGGATGTACAGGACGGAATGCGAGGGGAAAGTTACGCGTGAAATGCAATCCTCCCTGTCAGTTTATCCGATTGTCGAGAATTTTGGTTATCCTTGGACACGCTGAAATCTTGAGTTGCAAACTCCATTAATTAAACCGCAATTGAATACTGAACGTGGGGTCGATTTATTCGCGTTATTAATGTCTTATTTCACAGGAGGAATAAATATTTCATATAACTTTTGTGTTAATCGTTAGAAATACAAACCGATATCGAAGAATTAATTTCGAAAGGCGTTGACTATTACGCCCGTTCGTGTCTATAAACGTCGAGAGGTTTCCTTATCAACCCGCGCGTAAATCGTTCGAGGAGCGAATCGGCCAACTCGATATTTCGAAAGATTTGTATCCGGTCCGGCACCGGTGATATACAACTTCGTAAACAACTTATCGGTACAATAATACGTACGGGATGCGTTCAATTATCTTCTCGTTCGAGTGTATTCCAACGCTTCGGTCTTTATCATTCGACGGCTCTGTAGCTCGTTATACTCGGTACATTGAACGATTTATAGTTTTCGCGTGGTGGGCGAATTTCTCGTTCAAGGTATTCGTCGGGATGAATATAACGGAATCAAAAATTTATTCAAGCTTTTATCTAATATACAATTTGCGTCGTCAGAAAAAATCAGGCCGTAGAAATATCCAGACTTGGTTGTTTCGTGGTAACCTCTTAGGAGACTATACATCGACAAAGTTTCATTGAAATAGGAAATGAGGAAGTCCCGTGTTTTCCCTGCAAACTACAAATGCGGAATTGTACCCGGGCTTCCTCCCCATCTTTCCCTCTCTCTCTCTCTCTCTCAGTCAGTCTCTTCAGTACCGCGTTTCTAATACCGTATTACGCGGCTGCGGCATTTACCGCGCGCAGTGCTACAACTGTACTGGCTGGGAAATTATTAATTCCATCATACCAATTGGATCGAGACTAATTATCTCGCGGATAAATTTTCTCCTAACCGGGAATTCTCGAACGGAAAATAAAGGATTATCCGTCGAATATAACTCGGAATTTTTATAGCGACTATACGCTTCTTGCGTGTGTATAAAAAATTCATGAAAAGATCATACTCCGCGGTCGCACGGGGTTAAGTGCCTTATCTCGAGTCACATTCTCGTGCGGTAGGTATATGTGTATATTGTATGTATATATACATCGTTCTCTGTCGCTCCGTACTGAATCCCGATTCCCGTATGACATTTCGGAGTTCCCAAAATGGACGTCGAATCGCACGGGCGTGTGTCGAATGACAATATTTGACGAAAATTCTGGCGGGCTCCTCCTAATTCACTGCCCTACCCACGATGCAGGTGTAATTTCCATTTCGTTATCCTGTCGAGTAATGTTGACGTTTAACACCGAAACAGTCATTCTTCCCAAAGCAATTTAATTCGGAAACATTCCACGAGTTTCTCATCGCTATTTAACATCATTTAGTTGGGAATATGATTAAAAATAAGAAAACGTACAATTTCTCTCTTTAATAATAATATTATTCGGGCTTTCTAATAACATAATATGGGTATCGAAGAAAACAGTTTTGCCCTAAATTTCAACAAAATATATAATTATCTGTTACCAAATAGTAACGAGTTTTTATTTAGTTAAATTTAACATAAAATTCTTAACTATGCCAAATATCTCAATTTCGATACCGACAAGTCGCGAGAAGTATCGCAAAATCGTCCTCAAACGGCGAGAAATTCGCGAATTGGGGTCGAGGGGTCGTTCGTTATGCGTCCCTCGCACACATACTGCACTCGTCCTCGAGAATTACAGGGGTCTTCAAAGTCATTCCGGGAATTCCTGTCGCCTCGCCTCCCTCCACCTCGGCATCCAATGGCGCACGAACCTTACGGGACATTCCGAAACAACAACAACAACAAGAGCCGAAAACGTGGAGAGCTTGAAACTGAAATTATGTTCCCATATACGAGAGCGGGCGCGAGTTTACGGCGCGGACAAGGACGAGTATATTTAAACTGGGGTCGACCTACTTCAACGGAGGAACGAAGAGGAACGACGGGAGGAGAAGAGACGCGGCGAAAAAAGTTGCACGCCCACGAGAGAGAGAGAAATTGACCCTTTTGCGTATTCACTGCCAATCCGGGAGTAACGCGAATTGGAAGCTGCCGTTGATGCAATTTCTTCGAGTTTTTCTCTCTCTCCTCCTTCTCTCCTTTTTTTACGCACCATAAATAAAACTCGAGAGCCACGAAAGGTTGAAGAATGCACCGAATTTTCTCCGAGCGCGCAAACACCTTCTAGGAAAATCCCCGCGGTTTCTTTATTAAAGATTGAAGAGGGATATCCGAGTGTGTCAAGTCTCACCGTTCCCATATACGCAGCCCGTATGAAAGAGTAACGCATTGGACCTTGGGTGGGATTTTCTCTCTTCCCATTCTCCTTTCTTTTTCTCTCTCTCCCTCCCTATGGTTCTCATGACGAGTGCAATTGCAATTTGTTTTATTAAGCCATACGCTTTTTTTTTTATCGCGTAGCTCGGGAACGCAAATTGCCCGGCTTCAAACTCCTTTTTACCATCGCCGTTGGGAAATTCCATATTTTTAATTCGTTATTCATAAAGCACTCAGCCCGCGCTATGAAAAGAGTCGGTCTTAATAGTTTTTCGCGATTTATCATATTTTTCACTCTCGCGCGCGCACTCCTTTCTCTTCACCCGGTAATGCAATTACGAACCGCTATTTAACGATTTTTCCCTGACCGTCTTAAATTCTCATAACGTCTTTTTAATTTCGAATCCGATGGCTCGTTACGTGTTATTAAATAACGGCTAGGGCTATGTTTCAACCGGTTTAAAATTGAGCGGCGTAGGGTGGAGAGGGGCCGGCGGAAAAAGCGATATATCCGCGCGTATAACGCGTAATGGACGACGTCGCGTGTAATAACTTTTTCAGGTTACAACTCGCCATTGTCCCCGGGCTCGCCCATTGTTTCGGGCTTGGTCGTCTCTCGAACTTGGCCAGATACAGAGAAGGAGAGAAAAAGAAAGGTGCGTGCGAGAGAGAAATGGGAAGCTGCTGCTGCACTCGCCTCCACTCTGGCGAATGAAAGGATCGGACCCATCTGTGGTCCTGTTTATGCCTCTAAAGAGCCGCGCTTTGTTTCCACCGGGATCCTTTCGTATTACCATTTTATTGAGAGCGAGAGAGCTGGAAAACCTTTCCTTCACACCCTCGTATTCGCAAAGCTCCGGAAGCTCGATATTTCACTCCAATTTTCAGAAAAGCCAACTCGACTTTAAATAAAATAAATTACACGACGAGTTTATCAGCCCCCTCCCTCGAAGACTAAAAATCGCGACTTGTTGACAAATCTTTATAGATTGTATTTTTTTTTCTTTTCTAAACTCGATGGGATTAATTTTTTCCAGGGCCGGTGTTGCGTTACTAGCTCGGTTAAGGCAAACCCTCTAATCGTCCCTATCTTGCTGTCGATTGAACGCGAACTTTATACCCGGCGTAAAGTATACTGTTTCCCGCGTAACCCTATCGGCGCAATTACCCGTAGCTATCGCTACGGCAAGAGTTACCGCGCGCACCTTGTCCACGGATTTCGGCGCTCGGCGTTTAGCTACGCCCGGTAACGATGAACACGTTGTGTTATTTACATAACCCACAGATCGTATTGTGATTGCGCTACGGCAATTTGACGCGAGCGCAATCACTACCCTTAACCGAAATGCAAATCTTACCGCATACGTGAAAATAAATACACAAGAAAAATTAAAACCTTGTTACATTCGATCGTTTAATGATCACAGCTGTATAATAGAGAATTACTCTGACGATGTCCGGTTTGGTTGTTCGTCTCCTGTATTCTCCCTTTTCCTCGAGTTTTCGTTGAACTGTACGTGTAGTAAAAGTTAGGATTTCTCGGAGTTGACGAGTTTATCGCGAGTGATTCGAGATTCTATCCTCGAGCTAGAGGGAGAAGAAAAAAAAGGGGTAAGAAGTTCCTCTTGGAGGAGAAAAAAAGTACTCGCCGCGAACGTTAAGCCGTTTTGACGTCTCTCCTATTTCTCCAACTCATTTTACGCCTGGCGAGAAAAAAAACCAGCTAAAGAGAGAGAGAGAGAGAGAGAGAGAGAGAGAGAGAGAGAGAAACTACCCGCTAGTAGCGCGCACGTTACCCACTTCCACTTCAGAGGTATCTTCTTCCTTCGCTGAAATCGAGTCGGCGGATGAATTATTTAGCGCGAGACGCCGTGGGAAATGCGAGCGAAGTAAGCCACGCCTTTCTCTCTCCCTACCTATCTATCTCTCTCCCTTGCACACTACCGAAAATGCTTTTTATTTCGATGTTTCAACTTCTAAATTAAAAAGTTCCTTCTCCGGTTCTCGATATGAGGAGTCTTCGTCGTCGTACATCACGAGAGTGCAGTATGCATCGAGGAAAAAGTGTGTTTGCGAAGAAAGCGCTCCTGTTGAAAACTAAAGAGCGCGGCAAAAATACTGTGTTTCAGGAAGAATTAATCGTATAGATGCTGCTTTTAAGAAAATATTACACATTACGGCAATAAATACATAGTAAGCTGAAAATATCGAGGAAAGCATCGACAGGGAAAAAAGCAAGCGCAGGCTCGCGTCGAATGTTCTACGGAATTTGCCGAGCCGTGCGAATTTTGTTGAAAATTATTGATTTGCTGATGAGCTCCAGAAGACATCAATCTTCGGATTACTGGAAAATCGATGTACCCTTCACACACCCCTTTACATCCCCATTATTAGTTGGGGTAATACTTGAAAAGTTCAAAGATCAAGATATCACGCTTATACTTATTAAATAGGAATATTAGAAATGAAAATTTTTTAAATTTGTCATAACTATCGTTTTCAGCATCCTTCAAAATACCTACGTATTGACATACCGAGTATTTGAAAATTTGATAACCCGAAATTCCTTTTTTACGTCGGTCTGTCAGAAAACCGATATATCGACTCGACCCATGATATGAACTTTAAGACACTCGATACATGATATGACATAAATTTAAGCACTTCTAAAAGACTACTTGACACTTCAAATCCCGACAGTTTATAAAGGTTAATGAATCAAGAGAGCACAGCCTCATTCATATCCATTATTCCGAAGAAGTTAAAGTTAAAAAACTCCCTGATTTAAAATTTTTTAATAAAGAATGTATCTAAAAAATTGTTTTGTTTCGCGTTGATTAAAAAACAAAACAGGAAGGACAGTGGTGGTCTTCTCGTCAGTTGATATGAGTTTTCATCGAGCCGTTCTTCGTCGTCCTCTCGCGACGTGCAATTGTCGTAAATCATCGACGCGGTAACGCGCCCGCGTAATATAAACCGCGGGAGAAAGTGCGGCGACGTATCAAAACGTTCTCAGAAGAGCGAAAACGATCGTCGTAACGCGAACGCGAAGGCGGGTGCCGCTAGCTCGCCCCGCTGACGCGCGAAACGTTAAAAGGCTCGCCACACGTGGCGTAGATCACGTATAATTAAACGAGCGAGAGACATTATTCGAGCTCGTGCTAGCGCCCGCTGCATAGTTATTACGTCAAATTAGCGAGGAGTGATGGTGGGGGGTGAACTTGGCCGTTCTTGCCCGCACGTTTATATACCGTATTATCGTTTATTTCGCGGGTATTTACGATTTTACGCGCGGCCCTCAGTGAATTTAATCGTCGCTATCGTTACGCGTCTGACGCTAACGTGCCGCTCTTTTTTTCTCTCGCGAAATTATAAACGGAGCGGGAATTTTGTTTCAGAGTTATGATACGGGCGAAACTATTCAATTCGGCCGGGTAATTTTATTCGAGGCTACGGATTCGACTTCTGGCCTCTATCGAGTTTCGATACTCTCTTTACGCGGTCTAGGGGGCAGGAAATTTTAATCGAAACAATTTGCCGTACCGCTCGCGCGTAAAATGCCCAGACGCCGAGCAATTGGCTCAATTAGGCCAATCGATTCGTAATTGTACGGGTGAAATTGAAACATCTTCGAGATCGGTCTATCGAATTTGGGTTTAAAAGGACGTTAACTCGCTCTACGCTCGCGTGTATCTCAAAATTTTTCTTCCGCGATCGGGTATTTTGCGCCGGCTAATACACCGTCGGATCGATTCTTCCGGCGCGTTTGGCGTATCGAGACGAGACTCGGGCATGTGCCAAAGCTCTGGCTTTCACGATCGAGATGGAGGGCCGGCGGGGTGGTTCGAGAATTCGTACCGAGTTCGCACAACTCGCCCGAGATTTTATCCACGATCCGAGAATTGGGCCGATGAATTATTCCCCCCTCCCCCTCCCCCAACCTCTCCTGCCTCCTCCTCTCGTTTCTCCATTTCACTGGCGAGCGCGATTGCTCGTGCACACGCGCGTCCGAGCGATTGCCAGCCAAATGCGGCGCGTATATAATGGCCGGTTCTCCATAAAATGATTAAAAGCAAACCGTCCGTGTTCAGCTCCTCCCCCATCGTTTTTCTCGATACTGTGTTAAATGGTCGTATTGTTTTCCGAGTATATAACCATTGTGCGCGTTCGCATTGCAATCGCGAACTTTTTTCTCTCGCTCCCTCCCGCCGCTCTGATTAATGCGTTCGTTACGGATCTTAATCGAGAAATTCTTCGGATCGCGAGTGCGCAATTTATCTCGTTTCTCGGATTCTACGAATAGCGCTTAAAAGCTCGAGAACGCATCGATGCACGCGACGTTTCGTTTAACGTTTCGATACGCGAGTTCGTAGTATACCAAAGTCGAGGGTTAATTATGTTTAAAAACGAGACGTTATTTAGAAGCGAAATTTCCCTCGGCCGTCGATCGTTCACGGAATAGCTCCACGGCGAGCGGGCGAAACTTCGTTATTTCCGTAATATCGGTAATTCGATCTAGACTCGGCCAAATCTCATTTCCCGTGCAATAAATTCCGATGAGCGGCTCCGAACCGAAGAAAAGAGTCTCGCGATTCGTCGTCGCATTATGCGTGTAATTTGCAAATTCTGGGAGGGCCTCTTTCCTCGCTTAGTTTAGACGGCAAAAGCCGAAATGACGAAGAACAATGACTATTGCCGGGTGCATCTCTCGCTCGCGCGAAAAGTTTACTTCACCGACGCAGCTGCCGTTCTTTCTCGCGGTTACGCATCGAATTATGTAAATAATTCAGCGGGCGGTTTAATATAGCGGTCTCGTCGGTTCCCTTTCCGTTCGCGCCGACGTGAAATGTAAATTGATGTGGCGAGTCGTCCCCGTATAACGCACAGTTATCAAGGTCTTTCTATCCTCTGCCTGCGACCTCTTACTTTTTACACCGTTTCGTATATCTCCTTGGTGTATGTATATGGGTTGCGGTCAAACGACACGCTATACATATAGGTAGGTAGAGGCGAACATTCCCACGCGACTCTGTCCCCCGGGTGTTACGTGACTACCTACGTATAGGACAATTCCGTTTCTGGATCGGTGAAAAAGGCGAATCCGCGGAGGTTTGCGGTCCTCGGATGGGGTAAGAGTGGTGGCCCATGTATGAATCCATCAAAGTACGCCACTTTTTCCGGCCTCGAATCGATAATCGATAATCCGGCCTCTCGCTCTCTCTCTCTCGGCTCTTCGCTATTTCTCTCGGACCCTTCGAATTCACCCCTTTCGCATATCTCCACCAGCGTCCTATGGAGTGAGAATCTCGCATCTACAGAGTACCTCCTCATCTCTTATCGAGATGAACATCGGACATTTATCGTTCTCGTAAATATAGGACGAGGGACGTTACGTCATTCGGATCCTCCGATCAGCTGACTGATCTATGACTTGTTCTATAGGCTCCTACAGAGCCATTCTCAGAAATATTCAGTGGAAAATATTTGTACGTTGTTCTATCCCGTCTTATAAGGCACGCGATGTCGTACGCAATTGAAATAGTTGTGTTCAATTAAATCATTCGATATATAAAATTAACATTATTATTAATTCTGTGTTGCCTCGTACCAATAATGTAGGCACGAAAAAAATTTTGAATGGGGAGCGTTACTGAATGAAATATGCTTCAATTTTTTATACATGGCTCAAAAAAATGGGAACCCGTCACACGCGACTAGGAAGTCAGTCGAGTTCATTACCATTAGGGTGTTTGGAAGAAGTTGGGAAGAGCGAAAAACGGCGAGGGCTCGTTTCCCAAAATAGCGATTTTCCCGTATTGCGGTGGGCTCGGCCCCCCGCGCGCACTCGCTTAGGGTTAATGACGTACTATAAATATTGATTTTTCGGCTGGCGCGCGCGACTCGAAGTCTATTCCGCTCGCGCATGACTGCCTGCGACACGTTACCGCATTTCCCGTCATTCTCTCTCTTTCCCTCTCACTCCAGCTTATACTCCTGTAGCAGCACCGAAAGATATATAATCGTTTGAGATTTAGGAGGCCGGTCGTGTTGTGACAGGCGCGACTGGTCTCGTGTATCACGTGGAAAAGTGCCCCGCGGCCATTCCCCCTCCCATCCCTCTTCTCCTCCTCGCGTAACCGCTGACTCGTGTGTTATCGTCCGACGATGCGTGCTGATCTCGTTCACGCACGTGCTCTCTTTCTCTTTCTCTCTCGTATGTGTTATCGCCTCGTGAACGAGCTCGAAAAATATTTCCCCGAGTTTTTCCCTTGTCCGCGGGTAATCGGTACACGGAAAAACGACGACTACCCGCTGATTTATGAGAAGCGAACGTCGAATTCTCTTAAATTCGCGAAATTAGTTTCGCGCATTAGGAGTTTTCGCGGGGCACTCTAATTATACTTTTGGTGGCAATTTCCACTGCGTTTCGCGATCGGTGATTATCGCAACGAGAGAAGTTTTTCGTCTTTTTAATCAAAATTTCAACTCGTAAACTTCGTAGATTTTACTATATATATCATACTTTATACTTTGGTTCATCCAACTCCAGATTGGTTCATCTCTCTCGCCATTGACTGACTTGGTAATTATTCACGTTTCAACTCGAAAGAGGGAAAGAAAAAGAGAGGGAAAGGGAAGAAAAATTTTTTGATCAAATACTTCAGAAGGAAAATTGGAAAACACATAAAACCTTATCGTTCTATCTTTTTTAAATTCTACGAAAGCCGAGAGAGAGTGAGAGAGAGAAGCTCCTATTTCATGAAATTTCAATCTTGGATAAAGTTCTTGCGGATAAGAGCGGATCTTCAATCATCGTTTGTTTATTCGAAACTCCATTTATTCCTAGTCTCTCAACTTTTTTGTATCGAATATATCCAATATTTTTTGATGGAATCGGCGTGGCGTGGTAAAAACTTCAGCGCGAATAAAATATCGTTCGATTTTAATTCACGAATTGCGTTAATAGAATTCGAATCAATTGAAATTAATGCACGTTTCGAAGACAACGCTCCTTTGGTTTGTCCTCGTGCTTTAAACAATTCGGCGCTTATATTTATGAGGCGTCGAGTTAAAGGTCCGTGCGATAATACAACCTACATTCGGAATGTATCGCGAGCGTTTATGAATTACCGCATTACGTTCGTGATTTCGCGCCACACTTTAACGTTAAATGAGACGCGTAATTAATTCACGAGAGGCCGAAAATGCCATTCGAGTTTCGTATTAACAACGAGGTCCTCGTAACGATTGCCTCCGACGGTTTAATTCGATTTACGAGTTTCGCGTGTCCCTGTACGCAACAAACTGCTTCGGAGTTACGCGATTGACAGCTTTTTTTGACTCTCGATGTACATCGAGAGCGCTTCGTATCGTGACGGAGTGGAAAATTGAAACGAAGCACCATTCGGGAGGACAAGATTCTTTTTTTCACGAGTTATATGAAGTTCGCCCCACTTTTTTTCGATAAAACAAAATTCTATTTGTCACTCGACTTTGTTCATCTATCAACGAAATTCACCCCGAAACATCTCTCATCGTTTTTACCATTACATCCTTCGTCGCTTCGCATAAAATGTGAATTGTATCGGATAATTTTTACTGAAAAATCTCTTGTATAATAATAATAATGCAAATTCCACCCCTAATTCCCATTCCGTCGTGGGGTACCAGCCGCCCCGATAAATCACTGTCACGTGTCAAGATTGCACTATCCTTCTTAAGGCTGCTGCTTCCCAATCTTATCAGGATGTCCCAGGATGACTCTTGAGCTCGCGACTGACGAGACCCAATCGTTGTGAATCATCTGGAGATGCTTCGAAAATGATCGATGCTGAAAAATGTAACCGATATTGGATTTTTAACGCGGCTTACGTACTAAAAACTAAAAATTGAGAGAATTTTACATGCGATTTTATTTCCGCGTGAGAGCTTTACGAGAACAATAAATCAATTTTTTTTTTTTTCACAAAAACGAATATAATAATTTATTCAGTTTTTATGTACAGTACGGATTTACGTACAATTCATGTGGTAGTTTTGTTTGCTTCGGCTTTTATGTTTAAATTTTATTTACATTGAAATATTTTATACTTTTCCAATTTCTCTTCACGCAAGATTTTCATTCGTATTTTATTCAATCTCCTTCTCGGAAGACTGTAAGAGTATTACACAAGTACCGATTGAATAGGATGTTGCAAAAGAAGTGCACTCTAGGAATCGTCGAGATTACATCGAACAGTCTGGAGGTATCTTTTTGATCGAGTGTTCGAGAAGGCGAAGGAGCGAAGGAACACAACAGGCGTAGGAGTGTGTGCTCGCGCTACGCGTATACTTCCTGGTCTCTTAAATCGCGTTATGTGCACAGGGAGTCGCGTGCCGCTGCTATAATAAGTATTCTCTCTCTCTCTCCTTCGCTCACGAGGACTCTCGCGCTTAACGGCGCGCTATCTCGGCGGAACGGCCATCTCTCGTGTGGTAGGGGCGAGTCGGTTTACGTACCGAAACGACCCGTACTCTCGTGTTCGGTTAGACGTTCTTACTTGTTGAACGGACGGCCCGTAGGGTCGCGTTCGCTAGAACTCGCGCGCGTTCACCCTTCGACTCTCTCTCGCCCTCTCGGGAGCCGGAGCCTTAAATGGTTATTGTCCTGAAACTGTTTCGTCGTCTCTTCTCGAACAGTAAAAAATTTTTCTCCCAGTTGAAAATTTCGTGCTAAATTTCACGCGAGTCAGCTGCTGGAAATGATCTACTCGAATTTTCGAGCCAATTTAGTCAGCATGCATTATTAAAGATGTTAGTTTTTAATCAACAAGTATTATTTGAAAATTACAGAAGTTTTGTTAAATATTTTTCTTTGAGTACTGCGTGTGGTTAAGTTGAAATAACTTATTAATTAAACAGTAGTGAGGTAACTACGTACCTTATGTTATGTCTATACATTCACGTTTTCAACTAGAAAAACCATCTCTAACCTGTAGTTTTTATGCGGAATATGGCGGGAAAATGGAATATAGAAAATTATTCGAGAAAATTTAATAAGTTCCTGCATTTCCCAGAAAATTGCCCTCCGAAGAAACGATATTATATATCGAGTGCAGTGGGCTTGTGTATGGAATTCGGAATGACATCGAGGCTCATTCAAATTCGCGTTTGATTCACGGATCGATACGGAGCGATGAGGCTACTTTTATCGCGGGAATCGTTCCCTCCCCACCGATCGCGTGAGGTCGCGTTAAATTATACGCAGGAGAGCCGAGGGGACACCGCTGTGCGCGTTGTATCGTGGCGAACCGGCCGAACGATATTGGCTACATCGAACGCTCTGTTAAATTAACATAATGGGGCGTGTATGTCAAGTTAGAACTGAATCCTGTATATTTTTGAAATAGTAAAAAAATTGTCTTCTTTTTTGTTAAATTAGAGTGCACTCAACTACGTGTGAATAATATATCGAACCCGAGAGCTTTTTTATTGTCCTGTGAAAAGAATTCGGTAACAGGGTGAATTCGAAGTAAATAAAAAGTCGTTTTCGTACATTTTTGAAAGAGAGTAGCGAGGTAGATTGCTAGCTCTCGCGTATTCGTACGATAAGGCGATAATCCCTATTCTCTATTGTGAGGTACAGTAACAAGGTTTCAAAAAAAAGGGGCGAAAAGGGTTCATTCCGATGTAATCTACCGAGAGTTAGCCTTACAACGTCATTACATTCGACCGTAGTTGAAAACTAGGTCGCTAATGGTTATCCATTAGCTTATTTTCATTTTTATTTCGCTTCACGGGTTAAAACCTTCGACGAAACAAGGATAAAACGATAACAATGCTCCGAAATGAATAATAATGCCTGAAAACAAAAATAACCAAATTATACAACTTCAATATTATTTATTGTTTTTCTGTTTCCTTCTTACTTTCTATTGTTTTATGAATGAAACTCGAAAGCTGTTCTCTCAGTAAGAGCTTTCAAACGCATTAATATTTGAAAAATATCATTACACTAACAAAACAACGATGCAATATAAGACGTGTAAATTTTTTCTTATATTTTTTTTATAAGGTACATCATTTGATTGATAAAATTGCAGTATAAAATTTATCTCTTCGAACGAGGCCGAACCAATTCTCTAAGAATGAAATTCTCACACAGGTACGATATTTCGCCTGGGTGTATAATTTTCGAAGCCGCGAAACGTCACGATCCAAGACTCGTTACGCGGAAAATCGCCGTCGACTCGCCGTATTCGATTTCTCAGCGATTTGCATTTAGCGTGACGCGAGCCTTCCCACACAGCTCGGTGAGTTGTGTGCGCGTGTGTATGCGCAAAGGGGACCGAGCGAATTTCGGACCGATAAGGTAATGTCATCCGCGAAATCCGTACACTCTTCCCCAGTCCTCTTCTGATAAGCCTGGTGACTATATAAACCGCGAGCATTACCGTTAGATACAACAAGCCTACACAAAGTGTATTGTTAACGCAAATAGGAGAGACCCAAAGAGAGAGTGAGAGAGAGAGAGAGAGAGAGAGGTAGCAAAGCTTCAGATACGAGCAAGCGATCTTCCTGCCTGGAATGGCCCGTCGACCTTTTCAACTATTCACGTGGGGTCCGGGAAAATACACTATTTTCTCCCCTCTCATTCTTCGAGATAGCGAGAAACCGAGGCACTCGCTTTCGTTATCGTCCGTCCGCAAAGTGATATTTCGCTATCGCGAGCGTTTTTCACAACGCTCGGGAAAAATTGTCTCAAGGAGAGAGAAATGACCCGACGTGTTATGTAAACGCGTGCTGTGTGGGAAAAAAAGAGAGATACCTTGAGTAATCGGTAATAGCGCGTACAAAATTAATAAACACGCTCGTCCTCGGAGCGAAACGTCGTTTCTCACGCGTTCTTTCATCGCGAAATCGGATTTATTCTAGTACGTACAGTTTCGAAGAACGCGGAAGGTCCAACGCGAGCATCCTTCGGGAGGAGGAAGTCTTATTTTACGGGAAACTGTGCTGCCGCGATTCTCGTCGCATTCTCGCGATCGATTTTTCAAACTTTGAGAGCTTACACAAATCTAAAGTTATAGTTATATATAAGGGGAAATATCAAGTCTCGTGATTTATCATCGTGTTGAGATTGGAAAGCAGAATTGATGATGCTCACGTTCGTTGGAAAAAAATACACGTATCTGGTGTTCGGTAATCAAAGTAAGAGCAGATTTTCGGTCGCAATTACAACTCTGACTTTTTTCGATTTAAACGATAATGGATGAGCACCGTGGTGGGAATAGACGGGAAGAAAGTTCCGTTTAACGCCCGCGCTTGGCTTCCTTCCTGTTTCCTCCCACCTTCTTCTCTCCGTCTTCTCGATTCAATTCTAACGTACGCTCCCAAGCGGACGTAGCAGAAAAACCGAACCGAGATTTTCGACTACGACCAACGCGAATTTTTACTCTGCAAGGGATGTCGACGCGAATTCGATTCAATGCGTTTAAACCTCTTCAGGAACCGGTGATTAACGCGATAAATGCTCGCTTTTGTCCTCGAGAAATTCATTTTCGGTATATACGTACATAAGCAACGAACATAGTACGCTGGTGATCTTTCAACCAGGATAACGACACCGTAGAAGACAGTTCTTGGCTCGTTGAGCGTTAGCGTGGGTGGGTTCAAGCCAAAAATTTTGTCTTTGAGGTTATTACGAAGATTAAAGTTGTAGTTTCAATGATTCATACCAATAATAATAATAGAAAATTGTCTATTTTCGTTTTTCTCGTTTCGTCGAAAGAGTTCGCTGAATATTGGATTGTCAATCGCAGAAGAAATTACGGTTGACAAATATGACATTTCATGAAATTTATTGATTTATACGAATGTTTCGTTTAAATGATAAAATGACATTATCAATCAGAAACGAAATAACATTTGACAAATGCGATTTCTCGTGAAATTTATCGATTCGTATGAATGTTTCACTTAGATAATAATAAAAAAATGTAACGTTTATCGTCTTCTTCTTTATCGAATAAAATTTTAATCGAAACGGCTCGTTTAGCCGGTACCGGTACGAAATTGCAGGGCGGAAAGTGTCGACATTAAAGTCCGAGACTACCACGGTGCTAGGTGCAATTACCGCGATCGCGTTTAACGCGAGCGTTAAGGCCTCTCGCAGACGCCCGGAGAGCCCACCATCGGATCGGACGCGTAAAAAAGTTTGCGTTAACGATTACACCGTCGTTCAATTTCGCTCGTCGAGTGGCGGTGGGAACTCATCCAGCGAAGAAAGGGCTGGCTGCGTTGAATGGAGTAGCGCCTCCTCCCTCGTTCGATATGTTCGACAGTGTTTTTTTTTTGACCCGCGAAAAAAAAAGAAATTTGATTGGAAAAAGTCGACACAGTCTCGCTAAATCACATTTGAAAGTAAAATTCGCTTCGTTCGCGCCACACTCCCTCCTCTGTCGCTACGAATTCGATCGAAATTCGAACTTCATTATCAGACTTCGAGTTTTATGAATTTCAGCATTTTTATTGACCTAATTACTCGCGGAAGGTCAGACGTTCTATCTTCTTCGGACGTAATAATACCGAGCTTGGGTTTCAAGATAATTGGAAGAGCAGAGAGAGCGGTGTAGTATATGCTGTAAAGATTTATTTTCAAGAAAATACAGCAATTTGTAATGACTGGTAAAGCAGGAGAGTCGATTTTGCCTTAGCCGGCAGAGCTCGCGGTGAGTTTTCTCGCGGCGAATAGCCGTGAAAGACGTCGTTATAAACTATAGAGAGATTGGGGTGGGGGATAAAAACCTCACGTACACAGACTAAGTACGATTAAGGTCAGCACACGCGAGTTTTTAGGCGGATTCCGTTGCCACGGTAGCTCAATGGAATTATAGAAGACGAGCTTTTCGCGTCTCCTCTATCTCCCTCTTTCTACCGCGCTCGCTTGTTCCCCTTGAGTTCTCCGTGAACCGCACTAAAGTTAGAGCTTCGTCGAAATGACGAAACGACGCCGGATGGGGGTGAGAGAGGAAGAGAGAGAGAGAGAGAGAGAGAGAGAGAGAGAGAGAGAGAGAGAGAGAAGAATGGGAGAACGATTGATGCATCTTTATTAACTTTGAGTTCATCTTAGGATGATACGATGACTATAGTTTCTATTTTTACTTTTATTTTTAAGAACGTTATATACTTTGATATACGTTAATCAAATCGACTCAAAAATTTGAATGAACAGATGGCAAACTTACTAAAGAAATTTTTTTGTTTCGAATTACGTGAACTGCAATATCACGAGAATAAGGGGGAGATTGTACGAACCTGCAACGGAAGATCTCCAGTCGTTGAGGCAGGTCATAGTCGTGAGGGATTCTGCGTTCGCGTGACGTCTCATCGCAGCTGTCTCTTCTACGGTGCCTACCGTTCCGATGAAAATATACACGACCTCGTCGGCCGAAATAAGTGTCTCATTTAGCGAAACGATTTGATCTCTTCTTTCTTTCCACTTCTCGTTCTTCCTCTTTTATTTTCCTCGTCTCTTTGACGTTGCGAGTTAATTAACAATTACCATGAAATACATAAATGTTCGCGCTACTTGTTGCAAAATTCACATTTGGTGTTTGCTACCGAAGGAAAAATTTCAGGGAGAAAATATATTCGTGGATTGGCGAATTTTTCGAAAATCTTAATATACTACAGAAAGGATTTTTTTTTATCGATAACTCTCCGCTTCTGTCTTCCTCCCTTTCAATGAAAGAAAGAGGTGAGAAGTTATCGCGGCAAAGCCGAATAGCGTTCGGAACTCACCTTTCAAATAAATTCACATCAGTTTTTTTTGTCCTTTTCTACTCTCAAGTGGTTTTTCCTTTGCCTTTTGGTAACCGAGGGATAGTTTTTGCGAGCGAAAGCGGTGGCTCTGGTGCGGTGGCGTGGTGCGCGTAAGGATACTCCATCAAGCCGCTTCCACTTGCGGCGACCTGTGCGAGAGAAAGAGAGTGAGAGGAACGGAATAAAAAGAGAACAAGAAATTCACGTCTGTAGGAACGTAATTTCGCACCTAGCGAAGTTTCAGTAGTTATATAACGACGTTTGTCAGTTCAAGAGTGACAAATTTTGCAATTTTTTTTCAATGAAAAATCCACAAAAATATAATACAGAGTATCCCAGAGTCGCCGCAGAATATCTTGCAGTATACTGAATAGTTCATGAAATTCTGAAACTAAAAGTCATTTACTGTTTTGAAATTCATTACACCGTTTTAAAGCTGTGAGCTTTTTGGTTGCCTAATCATAACTAAATTACGGGCTTAGTGCATTTTATCGTTAGAATTTAATTGAATGAATAATAAAATAAACTCCACGTATATATTTTCATGTAAAGACGGGGTATAAATATTTACATGAACATAAACCCCTCAGAATGTGCGCCTGTCACGCTACTGGACTAACGAACAATTAAAACAACTCGGTAACCGTATATCGTACGAGAAAATGAAGGCGAACAATTTCGTTCGAAATTTCGCAAGCTTTCCATCGCTCGAAGAACGTACGGCTATTCGGGACACCCTATACGCAGGAAAGCCATGCTGACGAAGTGAATCAACCATGAAATTCCCATACCGTGAAGCGAGCCAAAGAATCGTATACCTCGGAGGACTGATTTTAGGATCATGGGGTTTTACACGCCGTCTGGGTTCCCGTCGACGTCGAATTCGACTTTCAGGGCACCGACGGTATACCTAAAACCAGCACCGGTAAGAGGAGCGTTAATCCAATGAACTAATTCCCACGGACGAGCGACTATCCATTAACTAAGCCGCTCCGCGCTGAAATTTTCCAGACGAGCGCGCCTTTTTTTCGCTCTTAAATTCCTGAAAAACGTGCCGAACGATCATTGTTGGAAGGAGCGCGAGGTACCGTCGGGAATCGCGAAGGGAGCGCTCGCATTTCTTAATGAGAAAACGTACCCGAAACGAAATGGCGGATCTCGAGGGGTGAGAGGACGAGTGCTTTCGTACATATTGTAACTGTGCCTTGACCTTTTCGCGATGCAATTTGCACCTCCCCCCTCCCCCCGTCGCGTCATTACACTTTCAACGGGCACTCGAGAGCATCTACCTTCTTGCATTCAGTTCGCCCTGTGATATTCGTCCCTGCGAAAGTACCCATTGCCTGCCATTTTCGGCGCTTTTTCCTAGCGCTCCATCTGCAGAGTGTCTTACCTTGACAAATCCACTCGAATATTCAAAGGCTCGTGCTTGCCCAACTCGCCTGACAAATTAACTGCTCGCCTCTCAGCCGAGGAAAAAAATAATCTCTGAAAATTTCGAGGAAACGTTCCCTTTGCTCTTACTTTTCTGGTCTAAGAGGTGAGAATTCCTGAATATTCCAGTGGATCCATTGAAATGAAACGGTGTATATATGTACGTACGTAGCAGTTTTAGGTACATGCGATACGTACACAGGTGGCGGAACATTCACCGAGAACCGGGATTGCACTCGTGGGAAATACTCGGACGGTGGCGCGCGTGCCGATTTTTTGCCTTTTCATTTGCGCCTACGCTGCGAATTGCTCGATCTTCCTCCTTTTTTTCCACCGCGCTATCCTCTTTTTTCGGACGGAATGCGCTACTCCTTGGATTAGTCGATGGATCGAGATTAGGGGATGACTCTGCGCGCCCTATTTCGACCAGCCGATAATAGAAACCGGAGCTCCTATATGGGAGATCTCGATTTTCCTAATTGCATTTCGCGGATTCCGATCTATCGAGGAACTCTTTGTTGCTTTATGTGGGAATTTTCCGCCCACTCGGCTCTCCTTTAAATTTGAATTTTATTGTCGCTGACCGGATCAACGACGCGGATCTGTGCCGTCCCACTTACGTCGGGAATGGATCCCGGTGTCAAAGGATCTTATCGCGATCCTGATAGACCGGGGCCCTCGGACCCCACTTCTCGATTCTCGCGAATATCCTTTTGTCGGGATTTCGCGCTACTCGTCATTTCTTTCTCGTCTATGTACCCGACGGAGTTTTCCCTCGACCGAGTCGCAACAAAAGAGGGGCTTCGTTCCATTCGCTTATTTCGGCTCGGCACAAAGAGAGATTCCCGTACCTCGCCGAGCTGGATGAACCGGGTACAAATGGAGTCGCCGGATAATTAAACCCGACGTGTCGGTAGCGAAAAAGTCGTGAAAGAAAATTCGAGATAAGTAGGCTGTATATTCAGTGGTCTAGTTACCGCCTCGCTCGCGTACTTTCGATTCGTAATTGTTTGAAAACTGTCTGAAAATGATTAAGCGCGCTGAGAGAGCGCGTCTATGTCGGTACGAATACAAAATGGCAAATTGCACTTAACTGTATTCACACTGTGTGCAGGTGTTATATGAATTGTAAGATGATAGGTTATGAGGTGTTGGCGAAATATTGAAAATGGCGTACCGTCTTCTCGGGAATTGCCACGTGACTGCGCGGATAATTACGAGGATTTGTTCGCGAGGCTCCCGGTCGTCACGTACCGCCACCCCGAGTTCGGTAGAACAGTAACCGAGTTGTTGATATCGCGCTGAGTTATCATCTCCGAACCGTGTATGCAATTTAACGCTCGTAATTACGACGCAAAAAGTCGAAAACCATCGAGCTTATTTATAAGCCTCTCATTGTCTAACCGAAAGGTGTTACGTATATTTAGATGCGTTTAATGGAGATCGTTGAGTGTGACATTTACCGTCCCGTCAAGTTGGCAGAAGCCAGTGCGTTTCGCTCGTTGCGTCAGCCGATGCGGCCGATGGGATTTCGCTCGGACAGGCGAAAATTTGCCGGGACGATCAATTCTTGGCGTCTGGTGTACTTGGAGGTATTGTCATTCTCGGGTATAGATCATTCGAACTTCGCCGCGTTAATTTTTCAAACGGGCGGGCAAACAAAGCGGGAAAGAAAGTTAGAAAGAGAAACACACGCGGGAAAATAAAGGGGATCCGATGCCAAGTAAAAAGAAGAATTGCCCTGTAGGGGCCAATTTGCCGCTGAATCGCGTTACGTGCACGGAAAACGCTATTTGTCCGCTACACGTTCGGCTATATCTCCTCTACGAATGCTCACGGGTGTGCATATATAACGTTAGCGTTACGTTTTGAGAGACACGCACGCCGACGGAAAACTCGTTGCTTTAAATACGGTTTTGGCAATAAGCCACAGGCGTGTGTCATCGCTTCTGTCGGGAGCAAGAAAAAGAGGGAGTTCCGCTGTCGCGTTTCAGGCAGCTACAGGTAAACATACGCCTCGCTCGGCTCGGATACCGATCGATCTCGAACGTTTCGCGCATAGAGATCTTTTCATCGTAACGGAAAGTCCAGCCTCGATCCGAGCTTTGTATCGGAGCTTTTGTATTACCGCGCTAGTACTTCATCCAGTCTTCATCAATTACGTGTTAATGTAACTGTACAGCTATGTTCGATCGTGTTTAATCAAAATCTTAATCTACTTGCTCCGAAACAGCAGTATTAGTTTATGCTCGATTCAAGTTTGATCAAGCAGCTCCTTTGAACGTGATCTTGATTGAAGCTAGGATATACTCGACTGAAATACTTAATCAATGAAATTTCCATTCGGCATCTTCAGAATGAAAAACGAATATTGGTCGCGTGTAAATTACCATGTTCTCACATCGAACATTTCGTTGAAACTTGACGAAGAAAATCAGAGCGTTGCTCAATTAATTTCAAACGTTAACTTGTATGAATTTAAATATGACCCAGCAAGTGGATCAATGCCGAATGAAACCTAGATCAAAAATATAGAATGACTCCCAGTTGGACTATTAGTTCTTGTAATTAAATCGATTTTCAAGATCCTAGATGTAACCAAGTTATACCGTCTGATTTCATAAGCATTAAAACGTCGTCGACTGATCAAACTCTCCCTCTATTTCACGGTGACTTTTCTCCACTCTGCCCTTCCGCCATTTCTCAATATCCTCTCTGCAAACGTCTAGAGTGCGCGCAGGACCGTTCACGCTGGAAAATACTCTCGGTCATCGAGCACCACCGGGCTTCTTTTCCATTCTGTACCCACTCCCGAGTTCGCTCGAGGAATTCCACGAGCAGTCGAAATTCCAAAAATATCTCTATCGCGACCTAATGACATTTCTCTAACGGGCCACGATCCATTTCTGTTACAGGAGGTGCTGTACACAATCAGCGCTCGTTACGGCCAGGTTGTGCGGATCGTCATCTTTAAGAAGAACGGAGTTCAAGCCATGTTGGAATATCCTTTTTAACGCTTAACATTGGCCATTCGGCATTCGCGAGAACGTGTTTACACGTGGGGTCGCGAAAGCCGTGGAAGTCGAGAAGTAGAGTGGCATGAGGAGACAGCGGCGAGAGAGGGGAGGGGGGTATACGTGCCCGACTCTAGCTCACACGAGAGGATCAACTCTCGGCGATACGGTTTTTGTAACTCTCGGGCGAAACTTGGTCACGAGCGGAAGAGACGAGAGGGCCGTTACGCGATAATGAAGACGTACGATCGTGCGAACTAGGATCAGACTTGGACTAGACGAAAAATCCCTGGCTCTCTCTCACTCCGCTCCTTTATACGTGCGCGAATTTCCTACAAAATGGTCGAAATACAAAGCGAATCGTTTTGTCGCCCCCTCCTCGCTCCTTTTTTTCTCGCCAGACAGTCGAGCCCTCCGACGCGAAAGAAAATTAGCTTCCACGGTGTCGCGATTTTAATTAATATACGATCTAGAAAATGGAAACAACGTTATTTATGTTACGCATAAATTACGCGCCTCTATTCCGGCTTTCGCGCAACTTCACAGTTTAATTAGAGCGTATTCGGAGCTCTCGGCGCGTGCACGTGACTCCCTCTCCTCGTGCCTCGGCGTATTCTGTAATCCGGAGTTATACGAAGCTACCAACAACGTCACCCCCCTCGCCTGCTCGATGCTGTCTCTCCTCATTGGGAGATAAAACCTTTCGAATTGAACTATACGCCCTTAACAGTATCTTCCCGGAAGCACGTTCGACTCGGTCGAGTCCGCCACAAGAGCGAAAGAAGGACTTCACGGGGCGGACATATATTCCGGTTGCTGTACACTCAAAATCGACTTCGCCAAGGTGAGTGGACGACGATCTTACGTAAAGCCTCCAATAAAGGAGGAGAATGCACGCCCTCCCTGGGGCTGGGAGGTAAAAAATGGTATCGGATAAAACGCGTATCGATAAAAATGAAGTAAAACCCTGGGAGGTAAGAGAAAAGAGGAATGAAAGAATTTTATTGAGCGAATATCTCGTCGAGTCGCGAAGGGCTATTTGGCCCGGTTCTCCTGACCACGATACAACTCGGTTAGCCACCATATGGGCGATTTCTCAGGACGACTGGCGGCTCTTGTTCATTTTGCGCGGTTAGCGAATTCCTTCTCTCCTTTCTCGCTGCAATTACACAGATCTGCTTACCGGTAACTCATACTCTGGTGTGAGTTACGCAATTTTTATTCTAAATGCCTCCCGGCGAATTAAGAGCTTCGTCACGCGATCGGAAAGTTTTTCCAATTGCGTGCGCCAAATAGTTTGAATTAAATCAATTTTCCCATATAAATATATTGCGTGAATAATTTGAAAGAAAGAGAACTAAACTATTTTCTCATCGATTGATGTAAAATGAAAAATCTCGGCTAGCTTAGTCGGTATCGTCTATATTGAGAACCTTTTTTTATACTCTAAGATCGCCTGAGTAGCTGGAATATGTTATACCGTCGAGACCCTCGGGTTCGTACAAATAATTTGATACATTTCAACATCTTGGTCATTTACTCATAAGAACTAATTTTCAAACGTAATCTTAATTCTCTTATTAATTCCTACACTAGTTCGACCTCTCGAAAGAACAAAATTCGAACAAAGTCGAACTGTAAAATAATTTAGACACTCTCCGGCGTATAGGTCGGAATCGTTACAATTCGCACGGCGAAAGGTGGTCCGCGGGTAGTAAAGGAGAGGGTAGGACACACCGCAAGAGATGTTTGGCACGTTCCCTCATTGGCCTGGCGATGCATAAGAGGAGGGACGATATAACCCCGGCGTGGTGCGAGCACGTATGCCGACTCCGCCTCGAAATCCAATTTTGAACCGCTGCATCGCGCGCTTCTATTTTCACCTGTAGTCATTTCCCGATTGTGCAATCGTCATCGATGAATCACGTTTCGGTCTATACCTGTACGATTCTCTCACGAGCGCATGACGAATCGTCGCGATGATTTACGAGTCGCGCCTCGTCACTTTTGTCAGCGTAGATCTCGAAAATTGAATTTATACCCACGAAAAATTGTTCCTCGGATGAAGATAGACACCGATAGGCAGATAAACTTCGAATTAGCCCAAAGTCCCTACTACAATTTTTCGAAATTTATATGAACGCAAACACCAGTATCGAAAAGTTTCTTCTTATTAGATTAAAAATCGGATTAGAATTCATCCATCTTGTATTTAATGGTGTTTATCCACTTTTATTCTAGAAGGGTGGAGAACTTGGGGCATAGTTCACGATAAAATTTTAAAAAACTTCCTCGGCGGAATTAACTTAACGACGCTAGGTCGCCCTTATTGCGAAATCCAATTAGTCGATTACTTTTCTAATCCGAGAGCGATATCGGCTACCCACGTGTGGTAACTCTGTATGTGTGTCTACGTCGATCGATTTCACCAGCGGATATAAATAGTCGCGCAAGTTCACGTCCTATTATAGAAAATCCGTCCATAGGCTCGTACAGCCTATGCTTCGCACGGCTTGACATTCAAAAATGATTAATAAGATAATATCACTCGTGTCGCGCAACGGCTATTTTATACCGAAGAGATTTCAGAATCTCGAATGTTCGAAAAAGAGCAATTCGAAAAAGATCGAGAGAGAGAAAAAAAATTTGATGGCCGATCGAGTCGAGATACGATTCCCTATTTGAACGGACCACCGTATCGGGAAGCACGTAGGGCTACTTTGTTACAATGTCAACAATCCTGTCGATATTTCCTAAATGAAGCCCCGAGAACAAGCAATAAAGTATCGTTCGTCGCACGTGTGCTACTTTAGTTCCTGCATTTACGATCCGCGACTGAATTCGATACACGGCGCATTTATTTCTCGTAACGGTCAACAATTTTTTCTCTCCTTAAAAGGGACTCGAATTCATATAGTTTCGGTTCGAGTAAAAACTTTGCAAAATAGTTTTAATTTCCTTAACTGCGCGTATCTCGAGAGGCTCGGGGTTCCACGTTTTTCTACTTTAATTACAAAGTTCACGATAAAATTCGCGGCATTTTCGCAGTCTCGCAAACTATTAACGAGCAGTGTGATTCGGTCACGCGAACGTTTTAATATTCCTCGCCGGTTTTTGTCTTGTCCGTTCGGCAAATGCCACCGCAAAACCTCGATGCCGAAAACTTTACCGCGTGCCTGCTGTCGGATGAGCCGTTCGCGAAGAGAGCGACGAAATCAACTCGCGTTTCATGAAAAGGGTTGGAGTGTGAAATCTTTTCGCGGTTTTAATTCTGCTCGATTTTTTTTTCTCTCTTTTTCGCTCTTTCCCTCGCCCTCTCGCGTAACGAGCTATCGTCACGAAAATTACTCCGAAAACGAGGCGTTACACCGTTGTTCCGAGTTTTGCGGAATTAGAGAGAATCAGACCGCTATTATTATTAAAACACGGCCACCGTTTCATTCTCCGTACGAATCCACATCACGCGATGTGGAGCGGGAAAAAAGGAATGAAAATTATCGAATAACTGTGGAACGTGATTTTTGAAATTTCCATTCTACCGTAAATGCGTTTTTCTCTCCTTTGACGCGCCCACGAGAGAGAGAGAGAGAGAGAGAGAGACTTTGTATTTTCTATATGTATTGTATTCTCTGAAAAAAGAAAACGAGCGATTTTTAACAACACTTTTTCCAGAGCCAGCTCTCTCTCGTTTGTGGAAAATCGTTCTTGTATTTTTATTTACATATTTCGTATTTTTCGACGAGGATACGCGTTCGGTATTCCGACCAAGGTTTTTCCCTCGACTTTTTATTTTATTGCAAAATCTATCTCTGCGGCATACCATCGGCGATCGCGTTAACGCAAGTGGATGAGAAACGATAGCGTGGTGTCATAATTGTCTCAAGTGTCGTTATCGGTGATCGTTCGTTACTCGTTCAGTCGTGTGTGTACGAGGGAGGGCGAGGTGGACGAGGGAACGAGCTAAATCGGATTATCGGCTCGACGAATAACGATTACTCTCCTATCTCTCTCCCTCTCTCACGGGACGAAACGTCGAAATGCACAACGATGGGCGCGATAACGCGAAACCGGTGTATCGGAAAAAAAGAAATTTACATAAACATGTTACTGGCTAGATTAAAAAACCGTTCCTTTTTTCTCGTGTAATCGCTCGAAAACGCACTCGCAGTTTTATATCGAGGACGCGAAATTCGAGCAATTGTCGATTCTTGTTTGTTTAATTGCGCGAACCGGTTTCGCGTGTGCTTACGACGATTCTCGCTAGCGATGAGCTTTTAAAAGCGGCAATTATACGCGCGAATTAGAAGTCGGAGATTGCATGTTTAATTATCGGCCGAATGAAATTTTCACGAGGAGCCGAGGGCGCGAGTTGCCCGTAATGCCTGAAAATTTTATTTTCAATGCTAACGAAGTTATAACCTAGACGGAAATCAAGAAGTGATATCTTCTTGTAATCGCTATTACTTATTCTTTGCGCGTAGCTTCAATTACGTTGCGTTTTGCTCTCATAACAATACTCGCGAGGAGAGAGATTTCTTTAGATTTTTATTTAAATCAACTGAATTTATACACTGAAACGAGTATTATTCGTTCGTTGAAGCATATTCAAACAAACAGTAACTCGAAGTTCGAACATATCTTATTTTCCGTGTACTAAAAAGTTAACGGGATCGTCTGCAATGAACGATAAAATGTTTGTTTTCAGCATTTACAGCGCGTTTATTAATTCATACGTCTCGCGTTACGCTCGCGAGATGAATCGTCGAGAGATCTCGGTTATTATTCGGTTATACGAGTTATCGGTATGTATGTATATACGTACATATAATACACTCAACGGAATTTCTGGCACCTGCCAGCGGATAATCCAATGGTCCTATCCTCTGACGCGTCGCGTTTTGAATTGCAAATTGTGGAAATTCCGCGTGAATCCACTGTCCGATTCTGCACGCGCGAGTCTTACTCGTCCGACAGAAGATATCCCTCTTCCGCTCGCGGACTCCTAATTAGAACTTCTTCGTTCTTTCGAGTTTTCGTCTCTTTTCTTCTCATAATACTCTCGGAGTCTGTGATTTCCCAATAGTTTCCCCATGAGTTCATTCAGAGAATTTCTCCAAGAATGGTACATCATGTTTTGAACAATAACAGTCTTTGTTATTTTTCGCGAAGCGGACAATTTTTTTGAATCAGGAATTATAATTTGTTTGCGTGGGTAAATATTTGGTGTTCGGGCAAATCTTCATATTTTTCAAATTGAAATTGATGTGTGGAATCTAAACAACTCTTTTTCTTGAGTTTAATGAGAAGTAAGCGGAAATTGAGACGGCAAAGCCACGTTCGGTATGAATCCCGCGTGTTTTTCACGTGTTGGAGAATGTCAGGTAGAGAGAAAACAACAAACTGACAGGGAGGTATAGTATAGTATACCTAAGTTTTCGTCGTTTGGAGGGTGGCGAATGGCGAGAAGCTGATAATGCGGCACTCCATTCAGCTCCAACCTCGCGTACTAATTGAAGATGTCAGATAAAGATGGCGGGGCTCTCGACTCGCAAAGTGTCGATAGCGTTTTTCGAATTTTTTTTTTCCCCTCTTCCTCTCCTTACATTCTACCCGCGTCGATAGAACGAACCGAACGAAGTGAAATAACCTTCGGAGTCACGGCGCTATCGCGAACGCGAGCTTCCGGTCCATTAGAACATCTATTTTTAGTCGTGGAACTAGCGGATCGAGCTTGGTGAACAACGCGAATTCGAGATCACCGTGGGAAAGGAATAACAAATTGCGCATTTGTTTTTCGTAACAATTGAAAAGCATATTCGCACGTTACTGGTTCGAATATTCGCGATATATGTAGAGTTATTGCGTACAAAGAAAAAGTTATGTTTGAATCGTATTATAATTCGTTTGACTGCTATTCGTTTATGCGGAACAAATACATTTCACCGGGTGATGTTTATTGTCCTATCATATCGTTTTCTACTGAAAATTTGCTACTCAAATGATTACTGTTTTGAGTGTAAAGGTTATTCATTTCTATCGATAAAATAAATATTTTAAAATCCGAATAATAGTTTTCGATTAAACATTCGAATGGAGGACTCCATTATTCAAATTCGTTCAACTAAAATAAAATTTGGTAAATCCAAGCAAATATTCTCTACGCTTTGTTCACGGGCGAAAAATTAGCCAGATCCATTTTATGTTATTATCAGATTCTTCTTTAAACTAGCTGAACTACCGTGCGGTAAATAGCAGAGTATGTTTGTTCGTCCATTATCCTGCGGCAAAAGTGAGAGGCATAATTTCGTTCCTTTTCAACATTTTTTCACCTCTTTCAACAACGCCCACACGGAGCGACAAGGAACGCCCGTGTAACGATTGGAAATTTTCCGTAGGCGTAAACAAGGGACATTCTAGCTCGATAACACGGCAAATTAATTTAACGACGAGTATCTCCTCTCGCTGTCAATTAGGCCTGACGCGAGCTTGGCTGGCTCGATTATTCATACGTCTTATAAAAGTTCGGGAGAAGAGAGAAGAGTAGAGTGTAGAAGTACCTACCATAGGGGGTCGAAATTGCGCCGAGGAAGCGAGCGAGAGAGAGAGAGAGAGAGAGAGAGAGAGAGAGAGAGAGAGAGAGAGAGTGGAGGACGTCTTTCGTTCGAGGTTTAATTACAACGTAAGGGCGTGGTGCGCCTTAATCTCTTCCCAAAAGTACATCAAATGAATTTTCCTCCTCTCTAGCGGAGCATTCCGGTGACTCTGTACGGTGCCGCGTAATTTCGAGCGTCTCGGCGTCTTTTGCCCGTGAGCGAACCTCGCCAATACGAGGAGTGCACACCGAACGTTAGTGGATTTTACGAGCTCGTTTCCTTCCACGGTTATTTAATCGCGAGCTCGCGAGTTTCGAGAGAGTGAACGCGCTCCCGTATTTACCGGTTTCGCTGATTTACCTAGGCCTCGCGAGCAAGAGAGAGACATTCTCAGTTGGACGGGAATCAATCGAGGTCGAGGTCTGAATTCCGGGAGTAGCGACTCACGCGTTACGGTGGCTCAGCGAGAATAAGAGTTTCGTGGTGGAAAATTAGCGGTAACGCGGAACGAGCGAAAGTCTATCTCGAGATCGCGTATGATGATACGGAAACACGATATAAAAAATGAATATGTTATACCGTTCTTATTTGTATCTCATTAAATTCATTAAATTCATTAAATTCGTTACGGGATGAAAAAAGAGTTACTCGTTTGATTAATATTACATGAAACCGCACTTCTAATACCCATTTATGCTTTCATCGCCTGCACCCGGCGAACGCAACGAATATTGAATATCTCGTTAATTCATACGAGTCGGTGATATTATTTTTACATAAATTCAAAATACGATTTTCGCTTCGCGATACAGTCCAAATCTACGAATCTCTCGAATTGATATTCAACCTCAAAACTAGTTTCCATAAAATCCACGCGCATCGATGAAACCCAGTCAGGTTTTATTCCAGATCGTTATCGGGTCTTATTTCATCCTCTCTGAAACTATCGAACTACTGAAATACCTCAGCTCTCGACGAGCCCTCGAGATAACGACGAAGTAACAAGAATCTCTCAAGGGCGAATATCTCAGGAATAATTCATCCCGGTGATGCAGAGCTGAATTATTCTAATACGAAGGATTTATTTTCCGCTCCTCGAGCGGTAGAATACGGTCATTCCGGGCTCTGGAAATGGCCAATAACAGCACGCTATTAGGCGTTTAAACATTCCCCGCGATCTCATATATGGCCGCTCAGAAGCTGGATAGAAGGCGTATTTTAATTCACGACATTCAATATCCGCGCGCACGATGAGGTTTGAATGGCCCGAGCCTCGAGAGTACGGGCAAATAATGTATTCCACTAGCATGGTGCGTTGATCGATATGGGAGTTATACCGGCGTAATTTCGAATCTTTTCCGGGCACATCGCGCCATTCTCCAACTATTTTCGCGAATAAACGTCATACGTTGTCAATGAAACCATAAAAAAAACGCGAGTAGAATGCCCCGTCTCGTTGATCTTTCGAGATGGCTCGCGAATATTGGAATTCGAGCTCGAATCCATTGATGAAATTATACGCGGTTGCCCCTTTGATCGAAATTAAGCGCTACCGACCCAATTTGACCTTTCTCGTTTAATAATTACCAATATCGTATTTTTTAACATTCCAATCTGACGTATTTGAAATTATTTTATCCGATACAGACCCTCTTAGGGTTCACCTTAATTAAAAATTTACGCGTTATGCCTAAATGATTCTCAAATAGAAATCCCTGAAATTGCAACTCGATCAAAAGATCAAACTGAAACTCAACATCGAGTGGATCTGTTACGTCTATATCTTTACGTATACAACTGTTCTTGAACCGCTTCGACACAGTCACAATCTGGTTGTGTTTATCCGAACGTTTCGTCGAGTGGACCGATCTTAACAACTGGAGAGTCTCATTTCGATGGAAAGATCAGTGAATGAGAAACTGTCAAAAATAGACTGACCGAGTCAAAGGAAGTTTTTCTCATTGGAGGGGCTATAAACGAATTGCTGACACAGAAAGTAAGATATTTTTAAATCTCAAATTATAATTTATTTGAACAGTATTTACTTGCATAGAACGAATATATTTCAGAGAACAAGGTCAAAGCACAGTTCAGCCCACATTCAACAAATGTCTGATTACTTCATTCGATTGTTAAAATTTAGTCGGCTGAAACAAAATATGTTAAGTCTCGGTGAAACTTTTACTCAGAGTGATGATTTGATTCGAAAGCGCGTTCGAGTGAAATTGGGGTTGTGAGTCGCTAGATGATTTCCTTGTATACACATCATAATGCCTATCTATTGCTATAATTTCTCCCCACTTCTCCTCTCTCTCTCTCTCTCTCTCTCTCTCTCTCTTTCCTTTGAACCTCTTCGCCACCGTCGACGGGCTCCCGCGTCTGTGTACACCGACGGAAGATAGCTGGAGGGGGGGGGGGGGGCTTGTCTAATAACCCTCCGTAATTAAACGTCCCCCTACAGCTCATTATCCAAAGAACCCTCTTGCACCCACCAGCTCCCCGCGTATTAGCGCGTTACACGTGTAAAACGCGCGGAATTTTCTTTAAAGACCACCTGAAAAAGCCATCAGCATCGCCGACTCAATTTTAGAGCTCAACGACGCGTGAGTTTTTTCTTTTAATTTTCAGAGAGGGTAGTTATGACGCTATTTATTATTCATAATTAGAGAGTTCGCGAATATCAACTCTGCTTTATTCCTCAAAGTCGGTAATCCGAGGAGCAAACGCTCTTATTTTGAATCAAACGAGTATTTCAATTAATTACTATTATATTGTTACTGCGCCATTACTATTTTTTCTCGGTATATGAATTATTCGCTCCGATTGTAACAAGAAATTTGTATTTTGTATCCGAACGCGTCTCGCAATCGATACTGGTGGAATCGTTATCGTACCTCTAGATGTTTCGCTGTATAATACACAGAGAGCAAAATTCTCAGAATAATCGATCGGCTGTATACGTCTCCAGTTATACCGTATAACTTTCACAAGCACGTCCTCGGCTTCCTTCGAATCTTGAACCCGGTTCTGTATTATTGTGAGCTCCCTCTTCTCTCGGTATCGGCGAACGACGAAATGAAGAGGGTCGTCCTACCTACAGGAAGCCGATCACGTACGTATCGATCGAACCGAGGACGCGTCCCTTTATCTCCACCCCCTCTCGTCCCGCTCGAAAGCTTCATTCTTATTTCACCCACCTTCGGTTCTCACCGAGTTGATTTAAATACCTGTTGCCCCGCGGCTCGGTTATTCAACACGAAAAACGCTGACTGTCGAATATGCACCGATGAGTGTCGCGTTACTCGATACCGAGTACGAAAAAAGGAAAAATTCAGTCAACCATCTCGCAGATATCTCATATTAAGCCCGGTTCGGCGAAAAACTTAAATTGGTCTTAAATTTCGCACACCGCGTTCATCGATTTTCGATACTTCAAGGGGGGCAGAGTAAGAGAGAGAGAGAGAGAGAGAGAGAGAGAAAAATCTTTTATCGAGCCAGCAAATAATAAAGAAAAAAGAAAAACACGGTTAGAAAATGAGTTTTTCACCTCTATCGACTTTTGTCCGTGGAGAAAATTAACGAACGGGGTGATTCGATCGAGCGAGCGAGGTTGAAGTTTGGCGGTCGGTAACGACGGTGATTTCGTCGCGATAAAAACGCTTAACGAGCGCGCTAGAGAGAGCCTGTCTGGGTGGCGCGAGATATGCTTTAGGTGGTAGTTGGGAAAAAATGGCCAGTCTCGAAAGTTTTTTGGCACGGTGTCTCTTTCTCTTTCTCTCCCGTTCTGTCGCGGGAGATCACAATGTGTAGGTACGTGTGTATAATCAAACTATGTGAGGCACGTTGTTCGACGTCGTGGAACTTCTTCGCTACATGCGGGAAAGGAGAGGGGAAAGAATGCGCGATGCAGAAGTGGAGGGGGAGAAAATCGAGTTACACGGCGCGCACGATAATGACGTAACAAAAGAAGATCGCGTGCCCGGAATGAAAGGGAGCTACGTGAGCGTCGAGTTAGGATCTCAGTCGAATTAGAAAACGTACCCTTTTTTCGCGAGGAAAAGATGGAAAGCGCGCGTAACTTTTGCAATTAAATTGATTTCCTCCCGCTCGACTCGCAGGAAATCATTTTATCTTTCAGCGGATGAAAATAGAGGAGGCGGAGGGGAGATGTCAATTAGTCGCTTATGAAAATAATGAATGAGTAAAACAAAGTACTGTGTGGATATTCGTAATTAGATTCCAGGATGGAAGTTTTTAGCAGTTCGGGAAGTTGTCGTTTAATCGAGTTATCAACTGAAAATATTACGAGTCGCGGCGTCTAGAAATAACAAATTCCGATGTTGTTCTTTATCGTATCGATCCGACTGCTTGGTATCAAGAGATCAAGCGTTGGAAGTGAAAAGGGGAACAGCGAAAGGAAAAACTCGGTGACTTTTGACACTCTCTCCTCCCTTTCTCTCTCCCTCTCTCGCTTTTCGCACAAAGACTCTCTCGCGAAAAGGCAGAGACAGTGGAACCTTTGTGTCGGGGGCCCCTGCTTTTCCGGTTTCAAACACTGGAAGTAACAGTTCGGTGTCATGCGCGAGCGCCCAGTAAGATGAGTGCGCGCGGTGCATATTCGCGAGCGAGAGAGATAGAGGGAGAAAGAGCGAGCTCAATACACGCCTCGACAGTTACCGTATATTTCATCTGGCCTACCCATACAAGTCGTCTAGAACAAGAGAAGCCGGTTCTCCTTATCGCCTCTGACGTTTTCATACTCGTCGCGTCGATTCGATTCGACAAGATGTCTCGCGCCGAGACCTCAATTCCGAAATTGTGGAAAAATAAGGTGACAAAAATCGCGACAATAAACGGAAGAGTTTTGTTTTTTTTGCCCGGGAAAATGATAACGGACGAGAACAAAGAGAATATAGTATTAAAGGAGTAGCTCCGAATTATCTATAAAGATTTTACGATAGTACTCGAGCGATATTTTTGATCGATCCTCTATAATTCGCGTCTATATATCGCATTGTCTAGAACAAGGTCGACGAGAGTCGCAACTCCTTCCGAAACGAACCTTATTAATGAATGAGATATCAGAGTTGCAGAATATTCTATTAAGTTGTCCCGAGTGCAAGATACTCGCGAAACTCGTATAGAGCTGCCGATATACTTATTCGATACGGTGAAAGAAAGATTGCATTCGTCTATACAGCCTGCCCGTAATCTGACTGATAGGTAAGTGGGCCGTCGACTGATCGCAGCGCATCATCGATACTCCGCGAGAGCTATGAATACAGTATGCGGGACGGGCGAAATCTATTTTTCTCGTGTTATCGACGAACGCAATATTGTCATGCGACGTATAGGTTATTTATGCACCTCCGCCTATCTTTTCGCGAAATCAGCGGATTGGAAAATATCGATGACGGAAATTAATGATGTCGAGCCGCATTTTTGTCGCGTTCGTAATCTAACAGAACAATAATCGCGCCTTATCGTTTCATCGAGAATCGATCGCTACTTCCGAAGTTCGAACCGATAGTTCTGAAATTTTCATCGAGTTTTGTAAACTAAACGAGAAAAGAATTATTCCATTTAATTGAAATTGAACGATTTTTTTTCGTTAAAGCGAGTAATTTTTTTTAGCCCGTGAATATGAATCGGGAGTAACAAAACAGCAGCTGTTTAATTAAAACGAAAGTGGATTTCTTTGAAAATCGAGTACTTTTCGACCTCGTTAGCGAGAACGAGCCGCCAATGGCGCGAGTTGGCTTGGGTATATACACAGCCGGTTTGCTTTAACGCGGCTGCTGGAGACCCGCGAGACGTGACGCGTATATGCATACGCCGGACTCGTATTCAACCCCCTTCCTACATTTCTCACCCCACGGGATTACCCCTTGTGCCGTCGCGCGCTACCTATCTGTCAAACGTACAACCTCGCTAATGGGACTTGGACCGTCGAAAAAGTTTCCTCTCTGTGCTCTCGTGTGCCAGAAATTCTCTACGCATATAGATATTGGACAAAGATACATCAAATTCGCTCGTGAAAAAATATCCGCTTTTGCGATTCGCTCGTTTCGAATGCAACTTGTCACTTTCGCTCTCTTTTGCCAATTCAGTACTGAAAAATTTTGTCCGCTTCGATTTTATGTTCTTGCGTTAATAGCTTTTTACTAATATCAGTAGGGCTTTCAATGAATTTTTAATTGTACTAGTTTGAGCGACTATTGCCATCATTAAAAACAAACGAACAGTAGTATTTTCAATTATTGTTGTTAATTTCTGGAATTACACTGAACAAAAATATTGTTGAATGTACTCAATATTTATTTGCATACATTCAGATGAATATTTAATTCGATAAAATGAATTATTGTCTAAATAATTAAATATTAGTTCAAATGAAATTGGTATATCTGTAATTCATTCCATAGGATATAAAGTATTTACTCCTATGTATGCAAGTAAATATTGAGCACATTCAACAAAATTTTATTCACAGTGTACGATATTTTACAGCTGACTCACTTTTTAACTAAGGAAAATGTCAAGAAGTAGTAAGCTCGACAAAGAATCCCTCGTAGTGACGGGATCCGATTCTCGTCGTTAAATTCGCATCTCATTGGCCATTCGGGCGTTTCACGTCGCTAGCCGATATGCGCAACGATGTGACTCGTTCGCGGTACGGAGGACAATAAAGCCGGGTGCACAGAGAGTCCGCGAAAACGCGTATGTAAATCTGAAATCGGGAATGCTCGATCGTAACCGCGATTAGTCGAGGGCATTATGGTCGCTCACGGCTTGTCAGAGGTCAGAGTAGTCGTAGGCATTGTTAGCGGTTTTCGAGCGCGTTTATATATACGAGCGGTTTGACGAGGGCGCGAAATGGAGTAAAGTGCAAAGAGGGTGAGTCGGTGTAGTTTTGTGTACACGAAAACACCACATCCGCCACGGAAACGCACGTGCCCTCGGCAGGGCACGTAATGCGTCAACCAATCGAAATAACGAATGCGACCAGAGTCTCG